>JBBPEB010000025.1:205000-512500 GCA_039096225.1 Blastocystis sp. Blastoise
ATTTGTTTCTTTACTAAACGTTTGATTTTTATAGTTTTTGGAATTATAATTGAGTTCTTGTGATGAAGATATTTCTATTGGTTTATTCTTATTGATTCCAACTGTATCACCAATAGATGTACTTTCAATTGTACTCAGTACATTCAAAGATTGATTCTCATTCTCAAGATCGCAAGGAATACTATTTCTTTCTTGTTTCCTCTTTCTCATTATATAATAATCACTATTAGTACTACTACGCTTTCTACTTCCTTCTTCTTCTTCAGAATCTGTTATAGTCATATTATTGTAGGAAAGTCTTTTCTCTATTAATGAACTATCTAATGAATAATGACTTTGATCGTTTTCTGGAGGTTGTTCAATAGAATTAGATATTAATTTCTCTTTTGTATTTAATGACATATTTAAAGATATAGATAATATGGAAGAAGATCTCTCTGGATTACTTGATATACTATTATCATTTATATCTATAGGAGATTGGGATATAGTATGTTTATTCATATTTATAGTATCATTTGCAGATGTATTGTGTGTAGTTTCAGATTGTATATTTGATAGTATATTTATATTCTTATGATTATCAATCAATTCATTAGAGTGAATCTCATTTATATGATTATCTGAATCAATATCTATATACTTATTTGATACAGAAGGTGATAGAGAAGAAGGTATCATATTATTATTATTATTAGTTTCTGAGATATTATTATTATTAGTATTATTATTATTCATATTATTATTTTCTGAGATATTATTATCTGAGATATTATTATTATTATTTTCTGAGATATCATCATCATATTTTAATGACTGTGTATTATTATTCATATCTGTTAATACTATTGAAGGAATATCATTAATTCTTAATGGTTTATATTTATTATCTAATGGTGATATGTTTATAGTATCTAAATGAGAAATATCAGTTTTATTTGATATATTTATTGACTGACTTGAAGGAATAAAACCAGTTTCTTCATTCTTTTGTTCTTTTCTATCTATTGATTCATCTATATTTATATGATTGCTATTATTACTTTTATTATTTATATCTATAGATTGGTCAATATGAATACAATTATTATCATCTTTCTTATTTTCTATATTTATTTGTTTGTTAATACTATCGTTATTATCTATATATATAGAGTCTTCAATATTGATATTTTGATTTAGTTTCTTCTCTTCATTATTATTTATATCATTATTATTCATATTGTTATTATCATATGTAGTATATTCTTTATTTACTATTCTAGCATTCATTGATAATGATGGTGACATACATAAAGAATCTGATAATGTATTTTGTGATTTATTTATTTCAGAAGAAGAAGAACTTTTTATTCTATTATTTATTCCTATAAGTATAGATTGTTTATGTATATCCTCTTTTTCTTCAGCTGGATAATACACAGAACAATAAGAAGGTGAAATGGGTTTAATATCTAGAGAGTTATTTGAACTAGTAGTAACAGTTGTAGTATCAGAAGTAGTAGTAGTAGTAGCATAAGAAGAAGAAGTGACAATAGATGAAGAACTAGGGATTGTACTTACAGATGATAGTGACATAGGTAGAGAAGAAAGAGTAGAATATTGAGAAGGATAAGAAGAAGAAGAAGGAACAACAGGAGATGAAATAGATAATGGAATTGAAGATGAAGTCTCCATAATAATATCTTTATCTATATTATTATGATTACTATTTGTAATATCTACTAATGATGGTGATAATAAACTTTTATTCTTATTAGAAGAAACATTATCATTAGAATCTTTCGTTGCATTTTCAATTGGTATATATTTTTCATTATGATAAGGAGAAGATGAAGACAAGATCTTATAATTCTCATTTGTTGAAGAAGAAGCAGTGTATTTTTCGTTTAAAGAAGAAATAAATGTAGATTCAATTTGAAGAGATTCTTTATTTACTGAATTTGTTGATAGCCTAACTGGATCATGAGTCATAGGAGAATTAGTATATAAATCAATAATAACATTATTGTCATTCCTAGTTTTATTATTCATATTCATGTTTTCTTGATTATGATTATTCTCTACAATAGATTTATTACCATCATTATCTATTGTAGGAATAGCAGATAGAAATACTGTCTGATCTACATTTGATGTATATAGAGGAATATTTATTGTATTAGCTATATATTCAGAAGATTTATGAGGAGTAATATGTCTTTTCTCTTTCTTATCCTTATCTATAATATTCTTATTCATTCTATTATCATTTCTCTTTTCTTCATTTTCATGTATAGAGTAATACTTATTCTGTTTAATATCAGAATTATTAGAATTATTTAATAATGATTGTTTGTTTATACCTTGATTATTAGATAAAGAAGAACTAATTATACTCAACTCTTCTTCTTTTATTTGACTATTTTTATTAGAATCATATTGTATTGAATTTATACCGTTTAAATTCTTCTTATCATTCAAATCATATGTATTTAAAATAGAGTTCATAAAGAATGATGTATCTTGTGAAACAGAATAAGCTTGAGAAGTAGATGGTGAAGACGATATACTTGTAGAAAGAAAAGGTAATGATTGAGCTAAAATATCTTGTTTTAAAGGAATAGTATCAATTTGAGAAGAAGAAGAAGAAGAAGAAGAAACTGTTAATTGACTACTTTTCTGAGACATATCATCCCATGAAGAAAGATATACAGAAAAAGGAGAAGAAAAAGTCTTTTTACGAATATCTTCTATATATTGATTTGTATTCTTTATTGATTTTAATGTATCTGGAGAAAATATTGTGTCTATTGAACTTTTTATATTCGTATTTTGAGAAGGAGAAAGAGACAGTGTATTAGTATATGTATATAAAGATTGATTATTTGGTTGAGAAGAAAAACTATTTTGTGACATATATTGAATAGTATCGTCAATAACCTCATTCTGAAGTGAATTTATAGAATTATTCTCTTTATCTATTGTTGATATATGACTGTTATTTTCAGATGTATCAATAATGTTTTCTATTAATGAATTTGATAATATTTTCTTTGGTGTAGTTATATGAATCATAGTATCTCTTTCTATAGGTATAGTTACAGGAGTAGAAAGAGTTTTCCTTTCTTTTATAGAATGATGAGTAGTATCTTTAGCAAGAAGAGTATCTATAGAAAAAGATGGAGTTGTTGTAGCTGTAATATTATTAACAGAAGAAACAGTAGTATTATTAATTGTTTGAGATAAATTAAATGTCTGATTATGGCTGAATGATGTTGAATTTGGAATTTCTGGTGGTATTGAAATCATAGATTTATTATTATTTGTTGGAGTAACAGTATTTGTGTTATTTATATCTGTAGTTATCTTATTATTCATAGGAATAGGTTTATAGGAAGGATTATAAGGAGCATGAATAGGTGTGAATGGAAATGAAACAGCAGATATATCATTATATATATTTATAGGAACAGATTGAGGTAATAAAGGGACAGGAAGAGAAGAAGAGGGCGTTTTAGGAATATCTATAATAGTTGATGTAAATGTTTGTATAGAAGGAGAAGAAGATGGTAATTCATGTTTATTATTAGATGCTAATAAAGATATATTGTCATTGAAAGGAGTATTATTATTATTTATATTATTACTATTTATATTATTATTATTTATATTATTATTATTTATATTATTAATATTTATATTATTAATATCTGAATTCTTAATACTATGGATATCATTCAATATATTACCTACAATATTCTTTGAAAGTGTATTTCTCTCGTATAAATTATCCTTTGAAGAGAAGACGTTTGAGGGATGGATATTTTCTTTGTCTCGGGGAGGTGGAGAGATATATAAGTGTTTATTTATAGAATGATTTGGAGATCTAGAAATAGAATAAGATTGGTTTGATTGAATATCTAGTTTGTCAATTGTATTTTTTTCATTAGAGTTGATAGTATTCTTATTCAGATTATTATTATTTCTATCAATATCATTACTAATAGTATAAGTATTATAAATATTATTATTACTTAAATGTTTATTATCATTAATAGTAGTTTCTGGTATCAATTCAGAAGACAGAGGAAGTGATGATGAAAGACTATTTGAAAAAGGATATTGTTGTTTATATTCATAGATATACTTAATTAATGACAGATATTGATGTGTATTATATATAAAATTATGAATAGAGTAAGGAATGGTAAGAGATGGAAGTATAGATGAAAAATGGATTTGAGATGTAGAAAGAGAATAAGGAGATGATATATTCTGATTGGGTGATTCTTCTAATGGAGAATGTGAGTTCTCTATTTTTATGGAGTCAATATTATTGTTATTGTCAATGTTATTATTCATACTATTTATATTTATATCACTATGAACTATCGAATAAGTATCATTTTGAGTAGAAGATGGACTATATATAGACTCAAAAAGATGACTTATTTTCTTTAATATTTGTTTATATGGATCAATACATAGATTCTTTTGTTCATATTCTGAAAGAGGAGGAAATAAAGATGATAAATCAGTCACAATATTCACGGGGAATATCCTAGTTTTCTTATTCACTATATAGATATCTGTTTGAGTAGGAATAGTATTTCGAGGAGTATGTAATGGAATCTGTGGAGTAATCATTTGATTGGTAGAAGGTCTCAACGGATTTGATATGATTGGAGTTTGTAATGTATGATAGTTATTATTATTATTATTATTATTATTATTATTATTATTATTATTATTATTATTATTATTATTATTATTATTATTATTATTATTATTATTATTATTATTATTATTATTATTAATATTATTATTATTATTATTATTATTTCTATAGGAAGAACTAGATATAGGAGTAGATGTCTTTTTTGTTGAAACGCCTGTAGTAAAACTGTCTTCATTATTAAGAGAAACAATATCAATGTTTTTGTCTAATGGGCAATTGGTATAGAGGCTATTCCTTGTATTATTTGCTATTGTTGATTGAGATGAAGATATCTGATTATTATTCATATTATTATTATGTTTATTTGTATTAAGCGAAGAAGAAGAAGAAGAAGAAGAAGAAGAAGAAGATAAAAGCCATTTAAAATGAGATATATTCATATTTTGCAGATATACTATTTGGTTATAATATGATTGTAATTGAATAATAGACGCCATCTGACTAGGAGAATAAATGTAAGGACTATATATATATATATAGATAGAGGAATATAAATCACAATAAAGAATAGTATAAAACAATAGTATATATATATATAGAACATATAGCATATGAATAAATTAAAAGTATACTGAATTACATCTTTATGATATAGAATCACATTTTCGAACTTATAAATACCCCCTTTCTTTAAGGATTGAACAAGTATATTCTGATTTGATATATATATATCTCCACCATATACAGAAGAAAAAGAGGAAGAGGAGGAGGAGGAGGAGGAGGAGGATAAATATCCTTTTTGATTTATATGTAGAGATGATTGATTGGTTGCAGAAGAAGGAGTTTTTAATGGAGCACGTGATTTCTGACCACTAATTGCTGATGAATATGTATAAATATCACGTGGAGATTGACGAGACAAACGATCTGATTCATTTACAGCGTTTTCCCGCGGTTTATAGAGAATAGTTGATTCTCTTAATTGAATATATCTTAAGAAATGATGCTTTAGAAATGATTCGGATTCTAAAAAGTCTTTTTGCTGTAACTGAACTGAAAGCTGCTGAAAATACTGAATTAATGTTGCATCAATCTATGTATACATATATGTTAGTATACAATCAATATTTAAATAATATATAAAAATATAAAGTAATAATATAGAGCATTATAATTAAAGCATATATATAGTAATATTAATAAAAATAATAATATAGATCAATATACTTGTCCAGTGACATCTCTAGCAATTTCCAATGCATCTACAATATATGTATCTATATATATATCTGTATATATATTATCTACTCTTTCTCTTCTTGTTTGAAACACAATAATATAAACATCTTTTAAATCTTCTTTTAGAACAATGTCAGAATCTAAAGTAGTAGTATCAAGAATATCTTCCATTTTGTCACGTGACATAGATACTTTTATTGGTGTTTCTAAAATAATTGGTCCATGAAGTAATGAATATGGAATAGTATTCTTCGATTCTTTTTGTATATATACTGACGAATGTAATTTGAGTAGTGAAAAGAATTTATTTTTATTATTTGAAATCATTTTATTTATATATGTATATAAAGAAATTGATTTAGAAGGATAGGGGGTGTTATATATATAAAGAGAAGACAATACAGGGAGGAGAGAATAAGTATATGAATATTGGCAAGGCTATAATAATAATATTATTATATATTGTTTAACTTATAATATATATATATACTTGAACTGTTGTATTCTTATATACAAATAACTGCACAGTAAATCTATATATTTATAATAAGAAACATTTATATATATACTCTTGAATAATAAGCATGATAGCATTATTTTCATCTCTTGAATTCTTTTCTATATATAAATTCTTCATATCTACATATATATATCCTGATTGATCTGCTATATATCCATTTCTATTAATAGGATCATAACAGAAGAAACCAAGTAAGATGCATCCATTCATATAAAGTGATTTACTATCTATTCTATATATATATATAATATAACATAGTTAATGTAAACAATATTTTTAATAAAACTTGTAAATAAAATGTAGATAGAGAAAAAAAATAATTAGAATATATATATATATAGAATTATATACAAAACAGTATCATATACAGTGGGAGCATAAATAGACCCAGTTTCTCTTGAATTCCCATGGGAATCAGGTTCAAAGTGTGTAGAAATATAATATTGAAGACAAGATTGCTTAATCTCTTCAATCTATATATATATAGAGAGAGAAAGAATAATAATTATAAACCAATTTTAGTTTATTATATATTTAGAAATATCCATTAGAAAAATGTTTAATATAAGGATGCAAATGATTATGTATATATATATATATACAGAGGGTATAGAAAGATAAGGAAGAGAAGAAGTAGGAGTAGAGAGAGAGCAAGAGATATGATGATCAAAGAAGGAACCATAGAGAGAGATATTTATATTAGTAGTAGTAGTAGAAGTAGAAGCAGTAGTAGTAGTGGTTATAGAGTTATTATTATGTTTATTTATATTATTTATATTATTATTATTATTATTATTATTATTATTATTATTATTATTATTATTATTATTATTATTATTATTATTATTATTATTATTATTATTATTATTATTATTATTATTATTATTATTATTATTATTATTATTATTATTATTATTATTATCTATAAGTAGAGGTAATAATACACGCAAAATACACGAACACAAATGATCCGCTATTTAAATAATTATTTATATAATAATAATAACTATATATATATATACAGTTAAGACTCATGGGATGTATTTCAGTAGGATATAAATAATAATCATCTATATATATGAATATATATATATACATATATATATACTTATGACTGACTTGAATTTATCAATAATACAATTCATAAATAATAATCTATATAATAATACTATATAATTACCATATATATATATAAATACCTTCCATATATATCAACGCTACTACTAGATATATATAGGTCAGGAAGAAGTTTACTATATATATTAATGATACTATATATAGAATTATATTGATCATCGTTAACTAAAGAGTTATTAGAGAGAGAAGGAGGTATCGAAAGCTTGTAATAACCGCGGTTATTATGACTATCCGATTGAGAAACTACTTGAAGCTAAAGAATAGTTGATAAAAAGAATCACTATATATATATACGAAAGAATGGGAGCACATGATAAACAGAATAGTATTCCTGTTGAGAATTGTTCTATGGACATTAAAGATACGAATATAACTCCCAGGAGTAACTCCAAGAAACAGATAATCATAAGTTATATGAGCAAAAAGAACAGTCATTCCCGCGGTTATTGTCAATGAGACAGAAGAGTCAATTGATGTAACAATGCCTTCAATTCTATATATATATATATAAAAGAATTATTATATATAGTAAATAAACAAATAATCGATACTATATATATACGTTACCAAGTGTTGATTAAAATGAGTTTCTTGAATAAAACTTAATGCATGTTGAATATTCCCACGGGAATACACCTCTTTTGAAGATTGAAGAGTATGTATATCATGCTGATAATCATCATCTATATATATATAGAATATATATATATAGAATATACATGAATATATAGGTCTTATTATCAATGGTTCATTATATGTAGATATATAACAATTATTTAAACCCATATAAAGTCTTCTTTCTTTGGAGTTATATAGAACTCTATATATACATATATTTAGAATAAATACTATATACTAAAAATCATACTTTTTCCTTATTACGTTATATATACATATATGAATATCTAAAGTCAAAAATTGAGTGATTCTATATATGATTTCATTTCCATTAATACGAACAAATATAGTATAAGCTTCCTGATTATTCCCATTGGAATCGGATACTGGAATAGAGGATAATTCGAGAAGAAGAAAAGGAGTAGAAGCATAACAAATAGGACTGATGGATATAATATAACCGTGAATATTAATGGCTATTTAGAAGGAATATATAGAATAGGTAACAATAATAGGTACTAGTATATACTAATATTAATTATATTTAAATACGTAATTTAGAATGATGAAATGTAACTAATTCATTTATAGAAAGACTTGGCGAAGCATTCTCTAGTGGCTCTGGTAAAGGGATATACTGATTTACCGTGGTTATTTCGACATATCGATATCTATAATGGAGTAAAAAAAGAATAATAAATATAAAGAGTATTATTTTATATATAAATACTTCTTTTGTGTGCATTTACAATTATAGGGTCTTTTTGATTGTCTCCAGCAATAAGAACAGAGCGAATCTTTATAATATTGAATAGACAGAGATTTCATAGAACAAATAATCATTTGAATATTTGGTTGATGACAATTAAAGAAAAGAGAGGGTAATTGAAGTGAATTATCTTGAATCCATATTGGACTATACATATATATGTATATTATTTAAATAGAAACAAACCAAATAAGAATGGATGATAATAATGAACATACAAAGCATGATAATTATTTTCTGATTGATGAACATAAACTTTTAATACAACATATGTATTTTGACATTTTTCCATATTATAATAAAGAGATAGATGGTCTTTAATATACTTCAATGAACAAAACTTGATTTGAAGGAGAGATCTACACACAAAAGTGAATATATGCAAGATCCATATCATTACAGTATATATATATACTCTATATGATCTTTGAACTCAACCTGAATAGCACGAATCCAATTAGAAAACAACAAAAAGCAATTATTATCGTTATCATCACAATAATTTGATAAATAATCATCAATAACTGTATCAAGCCACGCTTTCCAAACGGAAGAACTAGGTAAATCAAGTGAATCAATCAAAGAAGACCACAATGACGTGACATTCCTATCAAATGTTCGACTCATATGATTCATTTACATAGAACCAGATACTCTGAAGTTCTTCAAATAATCAATATTCAAAATTATTATTCAGAACGATAGTTATGTAATAAACAAAAGAAAACATCGTTTCCCGCGTATTATTTGGTTCTCTTCTTTGAAAATAAGATGAATTCAGACATTTTTCAGTTTGTAAATATGACTTTATCCTTCAGTGATTCAAATTTTCATTCTCAAAAAGTATGATTGAATTAATAATGTTTTGATTCTTTTATGTCAAATTTATTTTTTATACATATCATTTTATCATTTTAGTTGACACTATTTAAAAACATATTGAAATCATAATTAGCCTATCTGGTTTACAATCGTAAACAAGTTACAGAAATGAATGACTTATGAGCAAGAGTAAGTACTTGCTCATTTATAATAGAGACTAAGAAATCTCTTTCGAACTATGATTTAAAGATAAAATAAATTAGTGTCTTTTATATGTTAAAACAGGTTGCAAGTATTATTGATTCATTATATATACTCTTTTTAATTTCCTTAAGAATTTATAAGCTATTCAAGAACTAATCAACAAATTTGTTTTTTGATTTCCTATAATGGACAATATTCTAATTATCACCAATTACCCTAAAATACGTTAATCAATATTTTTACGTTTAAAATCGAATTGTTTTTTTAAGAAATAAAGAAGAAAACATCTTTCGTAAAATCAAAAATCTATTCACGTTTGTCATTGATATACTGTGCTTTATAATTTTTTTTTGTGAATTAGTCATTAATTAATATATACAAAAGTAGAGTGCCATTATTAATTGTAAATCTATTCCATACGTGCAACTAATTTTGTATTATAGTTTCTTCTTGTCCTATTTTGCATTATCAATGAGTATACCGCAACCTGTGATGCGTCGGGCGCCTGTCAATAGACGAAAAGCTCAAAATAATTGTTCACCAATTTCTGAAAATAATAGCGACGAGAAGCAAACTTCTTTTCAGCAGTTGAAGACGCTTCAGCAACTCTTTACCGATAAACTGATATCAGAACAAGAATATGATTCCAAAAAGCAAGTCATTATTGACAAATTAACAAAAACAAAGATTACAAAACCTACAGTAAAGCATAAAGTGCTTAAGCCAGTGTCAGCACTGCCTGATGAACTAAAGTAAATTTACTAATATGTTCTCTTTTCAATATTATCCTATAATATATACAATTATATATATAAATTCGTTTATTATATGTGTATAATAAATAGTAGTCCTCCGTTAGTGAAGTCTTCTTTACCTCCTGATTTCTCCCTAATACACGAGGAAAAGGCTGTACGTCATGAATATGATTATACTACTCAAACGTGGAGTAGAATGCCTTGCATAATTAAGCTAGCTCCAGAACCATTCAGTCGAGGGGCATTAAGGTTATGTTATTATATGGAAGTATACATATATATTATATTATTATATATATTATATATATTATATATTCTTATTATTATATTATGTATTTTAATATACTATATATTCTAATATATTATAGATTTTTATTATTATATTATGTATTTTAATATATTTATAACATAATTATGTATATAGGATATATTTATTGGTTTAAATAACAGTCTATTGGATATTTCAGATGATGAAGACCAATTAGATGATCAGAGAGTTCATGTAGATATAGAAAATCAAATGAGTAATGATATGAAAACGGTTATTACACAAGAAGAAGAAGAAGAAGAAGAAGAAGAAGAAGATTTATATATACAGAACCCTGGACAGAATCGAACTAATGAATGTAGTTCTGAAAATAAGCTGGAAATATCTGAACATGTTAATGTTTTTAATACTAAGAATATACAATCTTCAGAGATACAATTCTTAAATAATAATAATAATAATAATAATAATAATAATAATAATAATAATAATAATAATAATATCTCAGATAATAATAATATCTCAGATAATAATAATATCTCAGATAATAATAATATCTCAGATAATAATAATAATAATAATAATAATAATAATAATAATAATAATAATAATAATAGAATATCTTCAATTAGTCGTTTTAAAGATACATTAAATCAACAAATCATCCAATTATCTCCAAATACTACAGTTATTCCGTTAAATATGCCATGTGCGTCACCTTTACCAGAAACATCATCAAATTCATCAAATATCCTCTCTTGTATTTGTTATCCGGACAAATCAAGCAGTTCTTCTGATTCGAATAGAATGTCTAATTGTATTCCTAATCTTCAAGGAAATAATAAGTCTCCAATCAATTCTGTTTCTAATACTATACCTCACCCTGATACACTCTCTCCTATTCTTTCTACTTCTTCTTCTGCATCAAATGGTTTTGAACCATTTCCAATATTAACATCATCTTCAGAGTCTTCTACTTCTCATTCTAATAATAGTACCAAACAAAATGAGCAAACTAAACAAATTAATATGCTTCCCTCTATTAAGAAGCATCAAGAACAACAAATTAATACTATTCACCATTCTGAATTATTTGGTAATCAGAATAATAATAATGTTAATAATAAATATATTAATAATAATATTATTGATTCCTTTTCAAAGAGTCAATTAAGTGGTATACATACCCCTTCTCCTTCTCTTTCTTCTTCTCAAGAAGAAACAACGTCAATAGCAATTCCTTATAATACTCAAAATATTGATAATAATAGTAATAGTAATAGTAATAAGAAAGAAATATCACCTCCCAAACATATTCCTAATTTCTTTCATTCAATACATAAACAGGAGAAGGACTATCCTTCAAGTGCTCCTCTTAAATATAATCTACATAATGTTTCTACCTCACCATCACCCACTTCTTCATCATCTTTCTCTTCTTCACAAATAAACTCTATAAATAAAATAATAATAATAATAATAATAATAATAATAATAATAATAATAATAATAATAATAATAATAATAATAATAATAATAATAATAATAATAATAATAATAATAATAATAATAATAATAATAATAATAATAATAATAATAATAATAATAATAATAATAATAATAATAATAATAATAATAATAATAATAATACATGTATATCTTCTTCATCTATAGTACCTCCTCCAATATCTACTTCTAATTATTCTCCTCTTCTCTATAAAGATAGACATAGTGATTCGTCAGATATATCTCTATATGCTGGTCGTACTTCTAGTATATCTTCTCAAATAAATCCTAAGCATGTATATATATCTATTCCTTCTGCTTCAGGTAGTCCTTTAGGATCAACACCACATTCTATAAGTAATACTCCTTCCTTCATAGATACAAAGATAGTCAACAGATCAGTATCTCCTACAAATATAAATGTTACGAAAAGACACGTGCTGCGAAGAACACAATCTACATCTATTTCTCAACGCTTGTCACAAAAACTTGAAACTAATTCTATTAAAGAAACTATTTCTAAATTTAATTTTGATCCTGAACAAATTCGTAAATTCGCTGAATTTGTTAATGTAAATGAAGATCTAGGATATACAGGGAAGAGTTCCCCTCAGTTATATCATAAAGACAATGATTTTCATTATACATTATACTCTTCTTCTTCAGGACGTATCTATATTTATTATTTTATTTATTATTTTATTTATTATTTTATTTATTATTTTATTTATTATTTTATTTATTATTTTATTTATTATTTTATTTATTATTTTATTTATTATTTTATTTATTATTTTATTTATTATTTTATTTATTATTTTATTTATTATTGATAATACACTATACATATATGTTATATATATATTTCTCTCTATATAAACATATATACTTACTATTATACCTATAGTTCCAAATGATTCTCCAGAAATGAAATATAGGTCACTACCTCCTAATATATCATCTTCTCCTCCTTCTCAAGTAAATATATCTTTAAAAAGTAGTCCTAGAAAACTGCCTATCTCAAGCGGGAATAGTATTCCATTTGTGTCTCAAGGATCTAAACGTCGATCTCTTCCTTTCTCTTCTTCTTCTTCTTCTTCTTCTTTTGATGGTCAGTCATCATCTCATTTCAGTTATTCTCCATCTCATGGTTCTAAACGAATGCTCATTAGTAATAGTATTCCTAAACAATCATATTCTTCAAAAGAATCAAATAAATCAAATACTACTAAAGATATAAATACCAATATATTTGTTTTACCTCCTCTTCCAGATCATTATGACTCCTCAAATAATCACGGGAATCATTGTCATTCTGGACCCTATAACCAATCTGCATATTCTACATTCTTAAAAGAATCGAATGATAATTATCCTATTTTTTCTTCTTCTCCTTCTTCTCCTCCCTGTTCATCTTCTCCTAATTATATTCCTTCATGTACACAAATACCAGTAGTAATTCATTCACAAAATGCACTAAATCGATCGTCATCCGAATGTTCTCTTTCTTCTAAAGATTCGATAAACAACGATAAAGCCCCTATATTATTTTCTAAAACTCCCGCGGGAAATTCCATCAACTCCAAATCATCGATATATTCTTTTAATGAACATAATAATAACTCAGATGCACTTGAATATTATATATATAAAGAAGGAAATAAATTATTTAATAACTTGAAAAAAGTAGAAATCCCAAGTATTCGTCATCCTTTTGCTGAATTCTCACGGGAATATCGATCTAAATCTATGTATATATTATATTATATTATATTATATTATTATATTATTATATTATTATATTATTATATTATTATATTATTCTATTATTATATTATTCTATTATTCTATTATTATATTATTCTATTATTATATTATTCTATTATTATATTATTATATTATATTATTATATTATTATATTATTATATTATATTATTATATTATTATATTATTATATTATTATATTATATTATTATATTATCTCTAGAAGTCGTGGTATTTCTCCTTTAGTTATATCACCCTATTTAGATTCTCTCTCTTCTTCTTCCTCAATTTCTCTGTCTACCCTACCTTCTGCGACTCCTCCCCTCCCTCCGAACGCTTCTATTCTATCGGCTTATCACCCCAATATGACGCATAAACCCTCTATAAGTCCAGATATATCCCTACGTAGAGAAAGTAGTCCAAGTAATTCATCCTTAGATGAGTATATATTAGATGCAAGTACCGATATGAATGAAGAAATTGAAATTGAATATAATAAGAAACGAATGATTGAACAACAAATACGTATTTATTTATTCATAATCTTCTTAACTATATATATATATATATATTATATTATATTATATTCTCTATCTTTCTATTCTCTATATATATTTCATATTCATAATATATCTTTATGAATTATCATTATGTTTTCTCATTTAGTATATATATATAGAAATAATTCAAGAAGAAGATTCTTCATCATCTGTTATTACTCCACAAACTAATGAGAGTCCTAAAGAAAATCTTATTAAACCTGATGTGCCATTAACAAAAGATATGGATTCATCAGTAAGATCCAATCAGAATGGTCGTTTGTCACGTGAAATATTGTCGTCATCATCAATCTCACTCTCTGTAAATGATTCAGATTCCCGCGATTCTAATGATTACGACATTGTTTCAGATCGTACAAATCAAGGAAAACATATGAATAATACTTCTTTAAAATCAAAGATTAATCACGGGAATTCAAGTATTTTGTCTCATCGAATTTTACATAGTGAAGATATACAAGAAAGTGAAGAAGAAGAAAACGTATATAATTATATAAATCGAAATAGTAGCATGGGTGAAGTCTTTACTCCTCCACGTGACCTTTCACCAATAAACAATCTGTCTGAGTCTGTTGAAGGAGTTATTCCAGAAACTTCTTCCACTTTAACGGATAATACAGATGGGATGTCTAGTTCAGATATCTTATTATCAGAACGTTATACAGAAGATTCTTATAGTAAAACTAATGAAAGAAATAATAGTATTTCTATTCATGGTCATGATTTAGACAATAATACTAATACATGTTCTAAGGATAACGTTAGTACTAATAATAATATACACATAATGGATTCCTCGATTCAAAAAACCATATGTAGAATATCTACTTCATCTTCTTTATTATCATCTTCATCCTTATCTTCTTCTTCTACTACTATTAATAATAATGATAATGATAATGATAATTATATATCCGACACTACACATAGTACTCTCAAGAAAAAAAAGGCAAATGATAGATATTCTAACAATAATAGTAAAATTAATTCAGTAGTTAATCCTTCAGATTCCATTGTTCAATCAAATTACAGTCTTGTTCATTCCTTCAATGCTGTTTGTCATACTTCATCTCATTCTCCATCTATTATTTCCTCTTCTTCTTCTCCTATTCCTCCTCTTTCTCAATCATTTACTTCTATTCCTGTATCTCCATTCTATCCTAGAGATGGTTCAAATGAAAGTATTCCACTTTCAGTAGAAAACACATCTGATCTTTCACCTTGTGTTTCTCCATTACTAATGTTTAATGACAAAGAATCTTTCTTTACACAGAACTCTAAAATAATATCACATTCGTTCTTAAACTCTTATTCACAAAGTAATAGATCATCTTCTGAACATAAAACTCCTTCTCCTTCTTCAACTAGTAGTGTTAATAGTATTCATAATAATAATCATAATAATAATCATAATAATAATCATAATGATAATAATATTCATAATGATAATAATATACATAATGATAATAATATACATAATGATAATAATATACATAATAATAATAAAACGTATTTGAATATGAACAAAACTACTCAAGTTGAATCTGATTTAAGCATTATTCAGAATGATTCACTCAATTCTTTAACTGAGACAAATACATCTAAACATATACCTTATGAATTCTCTGCTAATACTTCTCTTACTCTGTCTGAATCAGATTCAGACGATTTAAGTCAGTCTTTATATCATTCTTCAGAACTTCAGAATACTTCAACAGTGGAAACTGAAACAATTATAAATAAAGTAAACAATTCTGTTCCAACCGAATTAAATACATCGAAAGATGAATCTACGAATTCATTTGCAATTCAGAATTTTTCACCTATTTTAAGACATTCGTTACTGCCTTCTTCTTCTTCTTCTTCTTCTATTTCTGATAAGAATAATCATGCTACAGTATCAATAATTCCATATACTGTTTTGTCTACTATTTCTGATAATAATAATAATAATAATAATAATAATAATAATAATAATAATAATAATAATAATAATAATAATAATAATAATAATAATAATAATAATAATAATAATAATAATAATAATAATAATAATAATAATAATAATAATAATTCTCTATTAAATGAAAAGAAATTGATTCCTGAGTGTATTTTATCTATTCCTTCTTCATCTCCAGATAAAGTATTAGTATCACTAGAACAAGCTATACATGACGAGGCAAACGATAATAGTGTATCTCCTTCTAGATCATTTATATATGATAATACGACTTCTGATGATGCTATACATACTTCTCAGATAGATTCTTTAGAGATTCAGCCAATCAAATCACTTCATAACAATGATACTATAATACAATCAGAAATATATTCACAAAATAAGCATTCTATTTCTAATGATATAAATACAGTTGATATTATACCTACTTCTAATACTATTTCTACTACTAATACTGTATCTATTATAAATCCTATATTTACTACAAATAAGCCCTCAATACTTAAGAAAATAAGTCCTTCAACAAATATTCTTAGATGTTCGTCTCCTCCTAATATTTCCATAGAACAAATAGAACATTCTGAGGATAACTCTAAAGGATTCTCTGAAGACAAACAAACAGATTATTCGAATAATAATTCAATAGAATATTCAAAAGATAACTCAATAGAATATTCAAAAGATAATTCAATAGAATTCTCTGAGGAAAATCCAAAAGACTCAATAAAAGATAATAATATAAATACTTCTTCAAATATGGATGAATCTAGTTATTCGAGTGAATTAACTCCGATTCCCGATGCTCATTCATGGAAAGAAGATATAGATATGACGACGAGGAATAGTATTCCTGATCCCTCAATGACGCAGACTACTAAAGATAAAGATGAAGGGACTTTAAGAGTACGTATAACAAATAAGAATACAATAGGAACAAAAAATCCATTATTATCTCCACGGCATCTCTGTATGTCCTCAAAAATGAGAAGAAGAAATAGTGATGATCAATATATAGATTTAATTCAACAGAATATCAAGAATGAGTCAATTGCATATTTAGAGACGAATGACGCGTCATCGTCAGAGAATAAAAATAGCCATATGATTCGACGTTATTCACGGAATTCCAATACATATACGAAGATTTCTCCTACAAAAGAAACGAATGATTATAATACTATCAGTACACCAAATACGAGTAAAACATATGATATAAAAGAGAATATTGTACAGAATAATGATATATCTGTTACTAATTCTGATAGATCAAGAGTTATTCCAAATAATAATATAATGAGAAAGACAATGTTTAATAATAGTAGTTATAATGAAAGAATAAATTCAGATAATGTTTTTTCTTCATTAAAACTCTCGAATGAATTGAATAAGGCATTTAACAATAATCATGATAATGATAATGAAACCAGTTATTATGAAGATAGTGACGAAGAACGAACAAGTAGTGACATTGTTTTCGTTGCCAAATTTAATATTGATCCTTTTACACCAAAAGAAACATATTTTATAAATGTGGAATTACAAGTATATATATATAAATTTAAAATATTAAGATATATATTGAATGAGTTTTATAATTTTTATAATTTTTATAATTTTTATAATTTTTATAATTTTTATAATTTTTATAATTTTAATAATCTAATAATATTGTTTTCACTATTTTTATAATAAAAATATATAAAATTTGTATTTCGTATCCATTATAAATATATATATACTTTTATTTCTATAGTCTGTATGTGATTATTTTGCTCATTTATATAACAAGGCGAATCCTCCGCGTAAAGTTCACTTCTTAAAAACATGGATTGTCGAACTAATTGATAGAAAACACAAATCTCTCTGCAATATAGAACAATATATCCCTGGAGAATATGAAAAACATAATAATAACTTTGGGTATGTCATATTCAATAGTAGTATTTTTAATATATTCATAATTTTATTCTTGTATTATTGATGATGTATAATAATAATATTTGATTATTTATATAAGACATCTGACAGTAAGTTTTATTGATGCCTATAATTATTACTATTATTATTATGTTTATTTAATAATAGAGTATTATTATTACTATAATATTATATATATAGTGAGGTAGCTGCTAACGCTCGTAATACCCCTCAGGCATTTAGTCATTTTACTTATGAAGCTTCAGGGCATACATTAATAGTAGTAGATATACAAGGAGTAGGAGATATATATACAGATCCTCAAATACATAGTGTATATATCTATTAATTATTATTATAGTCCTATATTTTCAGGTTTAAATTTTTTAGTGATACTATTTATATATTTATATTATTATAACTCTTGTGTACTCTATTATCAATGAATATGTTTATTATTTTATAATTTATATTTCGTTTCTATAGATAACAGGGAAAGGGTTTGGAGATGGAAATATGGGTCCACGAGGTATAAATCAATTCTTATCGACACATCGATGTAATAGATTATGCTCATATCTCAAATTACCACCAATTAACCCTAATGTATATACTACTTTTATACATATTTATATATATGATTTTTTTTATATCATATTTATACTCATCTATTTATTATTATTATTATATAGATAAATAATATAATGGGTACTATTCCAAATTCTTCTTCTATGGCTGGTGAGATTATACCTCAAACAATTCAAGATCCAAAAACTTATGAAAATAATCCATATATAGAGAGAATTATTAATTCAGATCCTTATAAAGATGTACTCAGTCAACCTCTTATTGACAATGATGAAGAAAATAAAAACGAAGTCAAATCCTGTTGTTCTTGCTCTATCTATTAACAGTATTTTTTATCAATACATTGTATATTAAAAATATAAAGTCATTTATTATATTTGTATTCTTGTTTCTAAATAATGAATAATTTTTATATAACAACGACACACACACCTCTACAAAACAAAACAATATTTTTTTAAATTATAGTATAACAAAAGGAATCAAAAGATATGAATAATATTAAAATATAAAATAGTACAAAAATATTATTCCGATGAGAAATATGTTATAGAAAACAATAGTCAAAAGTATCAAAAAAATAAAATCAAAAGTTATATAGTATATTGATAGAGTATTTAAAATAAGAATAGATAATAAAAAGTAAGAGATCATGAAAAGTATTTACATAGATATATATAAGTATAGTTCATGATTCATATATGTATGGTTCCATTAGATAAGGGAAATAGACTTGATACAGTTGACTTATCCTCGTGACCTTACAAGCTAATGACTCCCAGAGCGTTGAGACCATAAACGACAAGACACCCAACATAAGTGACAAGGAATATATATCCTTTAAGAGGGTTGAGAATGACTTTCGATTGATGCCAGATCCACGTGGCAACGATGGTACAACAGAAGAACACAATACAAGCGACAATAACGAAGGCAGCAGTCTTAATACAGTTATCACGAAGAGTAGTGTTGGTTCCATCACCAAAAGGAATACTACCTCCTTTAGCAAGACACATAAGAAGCCAAGGGAAACCGAGACCAACACCAATATTAATAATTTGAGAGCCAACAGAACTGTTAATAGCCATAGAGCCAAGACCCTTACGAGCAACCATGACAGAACTGATGGTATCAGGAACGGCACCACCCCAAGCAACAATAGAAAGACCGAAAAGAGCCTTAAGACCAGTTATAGTAGGCTATATTAATAATTATTAAGATTATTACATCGTTTATATATATATATAATACTTAATAATAGTAAAAAAAAGGAATAAGAATAATAGAAATGTAAATAATAAATACATACATAAGCAGTTTCGATGATTTCTGTCCAACGATCGACACAGGAAGTGATCAGGAAGGAGTAGACAGCAATCCAAACAAAGGAAAGAATAAGAGTAGCTAAAGCAATATAACTGAAACTACCATCTTCTATAGAATAACAAAGATTATATATAATATATTATTATAAGTATTAATATCTATCATAGACAACTCTATTCAAATATATATATATAATATATATATATATAAATATATATATATACTTTTAGTAGGAGGAGGACATAAATAGACAGCCACTTTATTAGTAGGCCAAGTAAAACAAATAGATATAAATCCAAAATAATATTCAATATTATCAGCAAGTTTTTTAGCAGTTGATTTCTTCATACATTTAGCAAAGAATTTACCAAGTTTAGAAAGCTTGATCTTCTTTCTTAATCCACTTCTAGGGACATAAAGTCCTTCATCTAATTCATCATCAACCATTTCAGCATCATCAGCATCACTATCTTCTTCTTCTCCTTCCTTCTTGGTATGATCTAATTTATAACCACCACCTTCCTATATATATATATAGTATTATATTACATTAACTAGATAATTTTATATACTAATTATAAATAATGATTAAAAGGGAATATAATAGAATTATAAATAATTGTAAATAAAAAATAAATAATTATAAATAAAAAAATAAATAAATAAAATAATAATAATACTAAATACATACACACCAGTTCTTACATTTCATTTTCTTCAATTTAGGGAAATAAATAACCCAACAGACATAGAGGATGTATACGAGTATAAGTAAAATACATTCAACAACAGTTACAGTACCATCCCAAAAATAAATAAATAATAAAAAGAGACTAGCAATGTAACTAAAGAAGAAAAGAAAATGAATATAAAGTATACATAAATTAATAAAACTAAATTATTCAATATAAAATATAAGCGTATATATATACACAAAGAAATCACGCATGAGGGCTCTTCTTTTAACTTCTAATACTTGTCCAGCAAACAAAGCACAAGCACAAGGAACACCTAAGAAGGCCATTAAACCAGAACTAAATATATATATGTTATAAAAATGAGAAAAGATTTATTAATATAATGAAAAAAAAGTAGATAATATACCCTAAAATTGAAGAGACACCAAGTTCAAGTGATTCTCCACCTTCAAGAGCTGTAATACAAGAAATAACAATTTCAGGAGCAGAAGATCCGACAGCCATTAATGTAGAGCCAGCAACATCTTCCTTCATTTCCCATTTAGCTACAAGAGCTTCAAGTGCAGGAACAAGTCTCTCATCACAAATTTGACCAACACCACAAACAGCGAAAAAGAAAATAATAATTTCAAGTAAAACACCAAAGAAATTTCCGTTGCCATCAATATCAGCAAGACCAAATAAGACAGTATTACCATGAAGGAGAGTGTCTCTAGCATAATTTAAGCCATTGCTCATGGCGATAATAGTTGAATTCATGTTGTTATCCTTCTCACATTCAAAAGAAAAGATTTACAAAAGATGAGAAAACAACTTTCTCTTTTGGCTTACAGCAATTGAAAAACAGCCATTCATTTGCGAATGACCCATTATAATAAAGGTGTATTTTCTCGGTAAAAGCCATACATCCTTTTTAATTATTGCCCACAGGTTCACTGGGAATACGATAAGATTGCCCAAAAAAGTTGATAAATTCTGAAATGGACTCATTCGCTATATAAAAAAAATGGTTTTGAATGGCTAGAATTAAGATTCCAGATACTGATTGGCTTACGAAAAACACAAGTTGTGTCGTCATTCTTTGTGATCTTATTGTTGTAAACATGCATAAGAGTTTGTGGCTTTATCTGTTTTTCTATTTCAAGAATTATCTTTTCATATTAAAAATATTTATTCATCAGTCTATTTACCTTCAATAAGAAAATCTTAGTGCATCTAGCATAAAGTTCTTTAGATAATACTGACTCTAATTCATTTATTGGTTTTTGCCACATAAATCATATTGCATTCAAAAATTTATTTATTAGCTATTTGTAAAAGCTAAAAAAAAACCGAAAAAGATTAAGTAAAAATAATTCCAACAAAAAACGATTCGTCAAATTCGTGTCTTCTATCCCGTTTATATATAAATGAGTTAAATATGTATTTAAATACGAGTATTATAGAATATAAGAGTTGAAAAAGATAAATAGTAATCGTAGTAGGTCTCCTGTTTTTCACATAAGACAACGTTTCGTATCAACCAGTCTGTAGTAGAGGCAGAGATAAAATTTTATTCCACAAAATAAATAATTCATTTGAAATGTGTCTAATAAATAATGACTGAATAATAAGAAAACGGATCCCTGTACAAAAATAAACTATAGTCATATCAAAAACGAATTTATTAATAATATTTAAAGCATACATTCATTCTTATTCAGAATAAAGAATAAAAAAGGCATTTGCTATTAAAATTTTTGTAAATTTTTCGTTTTTTTTTCTTTTTTTCACATAAATTGAATCAATTAATCATTAATAAATATAACATATGTATTTGTTATACAAACATATATAGTACATATTTAACACACCATAATATGTTTCTATATGTACATAATTTGGTAGAAATGAATTTCTGGTTGAATAAAAAGTGATACTCAACTAGGACACATTTTTTACTCTTTCACAGCTCGCATAGCTCAGTCGGTCAGAGCACCGTGCTAATAACGCGGGGGTCGCCGGTTCGATCCCGGTTGTGAGCAATCTTTTTGGTTTTATTAATAATAGAATTCTATTCAAACAATTTCTTTTTTAATCATTTGTTTGAGTGTTGTTTATTATATATTTACGATTATCTACATATTACAAATATATTTACATAGAAATAAGTGGTTTTAAAACAAATTAAACATTTTATTTCGATCTAATAATTATTATTTCTTTTAGTTAGGTTCTCTTATAAGACTGCAAATAAGTTTAAACTCTTAAAAAAGGATAGAAGCATTGCTGTAGTGTTATTTATAACAATATATAAAATAACAAGGAAATTTCGTGAATTCATAGTCAATTTTTGTATTTGTCTCAATTTTTTTTCTAAAAATCACTTTTTCTGTTTCCCTGGAAAACATCAAAGAAAATAAAAAAATTTCATTTCATTGTATAAGAATGTTTGGACGTTTATCTAATTTCAAAAGTGTTATTCCTAAACGAGGACTAGAGGAATTCGTGGATACAACAAGAGCTACTTCAGAAAAAATTGTCTATGGAAGAGCATGGAAAGCTTCTGAATTAAGAAGAAAAAGCTTTGAGGATTTACACAAATTATGGTACGTACTTCTTAAGGAGAGAAATGTTCTTTTAACTGAACGATATGACGCTCAAGCTCGTAATGTACAAATGTCACATCCTGAACGTCTTTCAAGAGTATATATTATAGAATATTATTATTTCTTTTTCAGATCTATAATTATTTTTATTAAATAATATATATTAAGATATTATATATATATATTATTATTATTATTATTTGAATTTATAGGTGAATTGTTCTATGGCTAGATTAAAGACAGTTTTATCTGAAAGACAAAAGATATTTAATGAATCACAAGTAAAAGTACAAGAGGAGGTACAAAAAATATCTAAAGGGGATTTAGAATAAAGTTGAATAAAACTGTTTGATTCTATTGTATGAAACTATATTTTTTCTTTTCCAGTGGTTGTTTTTAATGATTTTAGGTTTTTATCCATGTATTCTCTTTTCGTTTGTGTTTTTCTTTTTAATTTTGTTATTTCAAAGATACATATTAAAATCATATATATTTGAAAATGTATATATACACATTTTGTGTCTATTTGAGAATTTTTTTTTTGGATATCAATAAATAAAAAAAAAAAACAACAAGCAAACAAATTCTTTTGAAACAATTGATATTTATAAATCAATAGAGAATCATTTATAAAAAGGAAAAATAAAAAAAGAGAAAAAAGCAGGCATATATCCAAACACACATAAAAATAAAAACAACGTACCAAAGAAATATAACAAATAGAGACTACAATAATGATTAAATAAAAGTAGAACGACCTTCATTCATAGTATAATTGAATGATATATATATAGAAATATAAATTATAGTTTGAAATGTAAATAATAGTAATTAGTATTTTCTTTATTCTTCATTCTTATCATTATCACTAATAGAAGACGGTAATCGATCAAGCATTTTAAGTAATTCTACTTGAGTAATAACCCCTTTAGCTAATTCATCTTTAAATGCATCAAATACAATCTCATCCTTACTCTTATATAATGAAAAATACCTATATTAATATGTATAAAATTATAAAGTATGATTAATGATATAATAAATAATATATATAATATACTACATAATATAAATATATAATAACAATATAAATAATATAATAAATAAAAAATAATTAATAATATAATAATAATTAATAAATAAAATAATGAATAATATAATAAATAAAACGATAATAAAATAAATAAATAATACAATAACATAATAAATAATAAAATATATAAAACTACATATATACATTGTTTTCAGTACACGACTTGTTTTTGCTGCAAATAATGAGATATGATGAAGAGTAACAGTAGGTTGAACATTGAATAAATAGCAAGTAAAGAAAACAGATACTGCTGAGAGAGCTGTAGATGTATGAGGTAATATCGATAGAGAATTGATGCTGTCATTCACTTTTAAAGAATAATCAGATATGTTATGAGGCAACGCTAATATATAACCTAGAAAAATAATTTGAGTATTAGTAATATGTAAATGAATAATAAAATAAATAATATAATGATGAGATAAATATATAAATAAGACGTATAAATAGATCATTAATAAATTAAATAAAATGAATACTCTAATAATTATAAAAACTTACAATATCTATTAATATAATCTTCATCAGAAGCAATTGGAACATGAATTGAAGTTGTTTGTAGAATTTGTTTATACATTGAAATAATTTCTTTAGAATTATAATCACTTGTAATAGAAATCTCTTGTAACAAACGTAACGCCTATATATATAAACATATATTATATATTTAAATTAAAAAAAAAAATACATGACATTGTCTGCAAGCAATATAAATACAAGTAGCACAAAGAAGATGATTGTTCTTTGCTTTAAATCCATTATGTTTAAAGCATTCATTTATAATAGAATAAGCTCGTTTTACAATATTATCAGTCACAGACAATTGATCGCTATACTCTTGTAATATACTATAGCATCGTAATAACTTGCGTTCTAATTGACTATAACGACTATGAGAAGAATACTTCTTGATTCCATCAAAATCCACTGAATCACCCACATCATCGAAATTCAAATTAGTATCTAATCCTCTATCTTGCAAAATATCATTTTTATATGTATCAGCTCTAGCATAATCATCAACATTTCCTATATAGATAAAAATAAAAATAAAAAAAAATGTAACCAAAAAAAATTAGAATAATGATATCAATATGAAAAAGAAATTAAAAAAAAAATAGAGTTAATTACCTTCTTCCATATATCCTCTCCATTCTTGTTCATCAGATGGCATTTGTGCAGCAGCAACCATACCACAGCCTGTACAAACTATATCACCTGTATCACGATCTTCGATAAATCGATTTGAATGTCCACATGATTTACAAGGAACAGCATTGTCTACAGACATTTTTGTTTTTCTTTTATTGATCTATAGGATATTTGAATATATATATATATCGTATGATAAGGTAGAAATACTAACTAGCAAAACAAATGAAGGTTGTAATACTAGTAAACAATAAAAAAGAAAAATGAAAGAAAAGAAAAACGAAAAACGAATTCCATGATTATTTCTATTGTTTGACTGAAATTATGGTTTCTTTCCATATTATCGTTTTCTTTAACAATTTATGCTTTTCGCGTTAAATTAATATTGATCTATTTATAAATATATAATATGCCTAAATTTGATTTATCTACGACAAAGGGCGTTTCAAAAATGCTTAAAGTATATAATATTTCACGATAGTATTATTCAATCTAGAGTGCTGGTCTTCAGCGTTTAAGATGGTATTGTCAAATGTGTGAGAAACAATGTAGAGATGAAAATGGTTTCAAATGTCATATTGCTTCAGAAAGTCATTTGAAGAAAATGCAGTTTTTTGCTCAAAATTCAAAGCAACTCCAATATCAATTTTCAAAGCAAGTATATAAAACTATCATTGTTTTATTTTTATCCTTTATTTATGATCATATATAGTTTGAAGGCACATATTTAAGAACATTATCTTCTCTTCATGGTGAAAAGATGGTTGACGCTAATATTGTGTATAATATATTATCTTAATAAAAACTTGATATTGATTCATGATCTCTATTCTTTATTAAATATACTTTTATATAGTTATAGCGAAATGATTTCCGATAAACAACATGTTCATATGAATTCGACATGTTGGACAACTCTTTCTGGATTTGTACAATATTTAGGTCGTTCAGGTATTTGCAGAGTTGAACAAAAAGAAAAGGTATTTCTATTTTTATTGTTTTTGTATTTTTATTTTTATTGTTTTTGTATTTTTATTTTATTATTGTAGTTGAATACTAATATTTAAAAATATTATAAGAAATTATATATTTTTTATAGTGATTTATTTCAATAGATATTTCTTATTTTATATATATATATATATATATATATATATATATATATATATATATAATTCTATATCTTTTTAGGGATGGAATATAGCCTTTATAAGTAGGGATCCAGAGACATTAAAACGAAAAGAATTAGAAGCTAAACGAGCGAAAGATGAATTGAATTCTGAACAACGTCATTTATTAATGATTGAAAAACAAATTGAAGAAGCTAAAGCTATGGGAATTGACTTTGGGTATATATTTATAAGATAAAAATATTAATAAAAAAATAATAATAATAATGATTTTATATATTTATATTAACCGATAATAATGATATGAATAATATATAGAATAATAATACTAATTCTATTTTATATTTTATATAGAGAAGAACCAAAAGCAGATGATGTTGATATTAATGAAATTAAAGTTGATCCTATCACCATGAAATCAATTCCAAAACCAGAAGATAAACCGAAACCTGTAAATTTATTTGAAAAGATTGCTCAGGAAAAATTAGAGAAAGAAAAATTAGAGAAAGAAAAATTAGAAAAAGAAGAAAAAGAGAAAGAAAAATCTAATAATAGATATCATTCTTCTTCTTCCTCTTCTAGGAGTTCTTCTCCTCATCGACATTCTCATTACTCTTCTTCTCGATATCATGAGAGAAGTCGAAGTCGAAGTGGTTCTAGACATCATTCACATTATAATTCTTCTTCTTCTCGATCAAGATATTCAAATAGAGATAAATATCGAGATTCATCACATCATTCACATTCCTATCATTCTCATCATTAATTCTATTATTCTTTTTTTCTCTTCTTTTTTACAGTTTAGTGTTTATTATATGTTATTTCTTGTCTTCATATACTATAAAATCTTGTGTAGCGTATTATAACTCAAATAAAAAATCTTATTTAATAAAAACAAAGCAATACATAACACACAATTACAAATTTTTTTATAATTATAATTCTTAAGCACTCATCAAAGAAATATGTTCTTCAATACCACCAGGAACAAGCTATAATTAAAAATAGCAATGTATAAAAAAATATAACTATCTATATAAATATGTAAAATACCATGCAAATGTTTTTGCCATTAATTAAAGCTTCACTGATCTTATTGACTTTTTTGCCTTCAGGAAGAATTTCAATTTCAATAGCATTTTCTAATATGATAGTAAGGTAATCATCAAAACCTCTGAGAGTACCATAGAACTCTTTGTCTCCAGTCATAATCAAGGAGATAGGTGAGCCAGTACACTTATCAATTAATTCAAGAGGGAAAACAGTATCGGGAACAGCCATTTTTATGTATTAAAAACTAATATGAATTCAAATAATTAGCAAAATATAACAAAAGAAGTTATGATAGATATTCACGATTCTTCAAAAGAATTCAATGAAATTTTTGTATTTTTGTATTTTTAACTTTTTTAAGTCGATATTATTATAAATGAAACTGATAGATATACTATTAATATATATGCCTTCATATAAGATGTTACAATCATTTATAAATAAATTTGTTCTTTAAAAACAAAAACAAATTGTGAATAAAGAAAAACAGTTGCACAGATTTGAATATAATATACTAAAAGCAACGATGAATTAGATATGAAATAATAATATTAAAAAACTTGTAAAAAATGATATTTACACGATAAAACATTAAATTGGACAAGTAAAAAGAAAAATGAATACAATAATAAAGAGAAAAATATGTATTCCATGGTTTAGTATGCATTTTAAAATTTATAATACTCTTCCAAAAACTTCAATTTCATCAACAATAAAATAATTTGTTTCATTTGAAGGAGCAGTGTTTACAAATAAACTTGATTTTTGAGTAGTATTAATAATTGAATAAATAGATGCATTACATTGAGAAGTAGCGATAGTATCACAGTGTTCTCCTATACATAAATCAAATCCAAATTGAGGTCCAGAAATAGAAAAACAATTAATTGCTTCATCTGATTCTATAGGAGTAAACATACAAGCAGGTACATCAAATTCATTTTGAAGTGTAAATATAAATGCATGTTCATCTTTTTTGGAATCTATATAATAATTATAATAATTATATATATATTGATATTATATCATTAATTATTTTAAGAATTAAAAAAAAATGAATACTCAGTATATATATATATATATACATTTATAGACATCTTGTTGATCAGTAATAGGAATAGATTCCCAACTAACGGAAGTATATCCTCCAAATATATTTATATGTTCTTCATTACCTTTCTGACGAACTATAGTAATCGTTTCCCCGCGATTATCGCAATTCTTATGGAAACAATTTACTTGGAAACCATCTCTAGAACCTCTATATAATAATAATAATAATAATAATAATAATAATAATAATAACTATAATAATAATAATAATAATAATAATAATAATAATAATAATAATAATAATAATAATAATAATAATAATATTAATAATAATAATAATAATAATAATAATAATAATGATAATAATAATAATAATAATAATAATAATAATAATAATAATAATAATAATAATAATAATAATAATAATAATAATAATAATAATAAGTATAATAATAAGTATAATAATAAGTATAATAATAATAATAATAATAATAATAATAATAATAATAATAATAATAATAATAATAATAATAATAATAATAATAATAATAATAATAATAATAATAATAATAATAATAATAATAATAATAATAATAATAATAATAATAATAATAATAATAATAATAATAATAATAATAATAATAATAATAATAATAATAATAATAATAATAATAATAATAATAATAATAATAATAATAATAATAATAATAATAATAATAATAATAATAATAATTTGGTTAATAATAATAATAATAATAATAATAATAATAATAATAATAATAATAATAATAATAATAATAATAATAATAATAATAATAATAATAATACTAATAATAATAACATAAAACACAATTAACACAAAAAACATAAAACACAATAAACACATAAACATAAACTAAACATAATAAACATAATCATACCTATATAATAATACCCATTGTTTATGCATTCCTACCCATTTCCCAAGAATATTGGATTGTTCTTCTTCAATGATTTGACTGTTTTTGATTGGATGATATACCAAAGACATAACGGATTCTCTGAAAAAGTTCCCAAAAGGATTGATTTCTTGTATAAATTTCGAATATTCGAAAGAATCCACTTGATCTTTTGGAATTGAAATAATACCATTCTTTATAAACTCATGTATATATTCTAAATACTCAAATTGAACATGAATAATATATTTATTTAATAGACGATCATAAGAATGAATTCCATCATCAATAGACATAATAAATGAATAGAGAAGATTATTATCTACTATATAATTATGAATGACTTCATCTTCTTTATCATTTATATATAGTATATAGGGCATCTTATCAATATACAACTTCTTTTGTGGTTCTAACAATTGACAAGGAAGAACCATCTCTTCTGGAATAGGAAGTTGTAAATAATCAAGCATATCCAATATATCATTCATTTGATCTTTTGTTAACGTAGAATAATCAATATAATCATCATTCAAATATGCAATTAACCACGAAGAATACTTATCACTACAATCAAGAAATACATGATTTTCTGTATCATTCATCATTTTTTCATTCGCTAATTCATATATAAGAGATCCTTCCCAATTAGATATAACGTCTTTTGAGATAATATACTCATCATCCATTCCAGTAAACAAAAGCTTATATTCATCATTACTAAACGCTTTCTTAAGATCTAACGGCTCTCCAGGAATAAAAGGAACAACTGGAGAAGCAGAACGAGATGATCGTTCTTTATATGCAGCATATACCCAATATTGTTCAATTTTCTTAGACATATTATCACATGCAACATTAAGACTAGACAAGCTGCATTTTGTTATTAATGATAAACAAGAAATGATTTGTTTATATGTTTTTTGAAACTGATCGATCTCAGATTTGAACAATAAAAGATAATCAGAATCGTTGACAATACGTTGATATGTCATTGCCCAATTTGACATATCCATTCTAAAAAACAATTCTTGTATAATTTAAAAAAAAACTAATGTTGAGGATTCAAAGATTCACAGTCAAAAAGAAGAAATTCACATGGAAAACAAACAACAAAACAATTGTTTAATATTATATACTCTTTCAATTAGAGTTAGACATTCATATAAGAAAAATATGCATACGTATATGTATATTCTACATATTCAATATAAGAAAAGAAATAAAGAAATAATCAAAAAAAAAACAATGAAATTATAACAAAAAATGGGTCTATGAACTAGAAAATGCATAAAGTTGAAAAGACTATTAACAATATAAGAACGAAATATAACTGTTAATAGTAAAATAGAAAATGATTAGTCAATAAAAAAAATGACTAAAAAAGAAGGTGATGTTGGCTTCTAGGAGAAAAATTGTTATACCATATACAATTTACTTACTATATCTACTGAGTAGAAGTAGATAAAAATAGAAAAGAATATCAAAATTAATAAAATAAGTACCCGTTAGTACAAAAAGACACTATAATGACGTTTCTATAATTAAATATAAATATTTAAATATTATCATATAAAATAATAACAATACATAAACAGAAAGAAAGAGAGAAAAACAAATAGAAAAAATCCTCATAAAAAGGAATATGAATTGTGAAAAAGGAAGTGACCGTTCACATAATTATTATATAAACAAAGAAAATAATATCAAGAATATATTTACTAACAACAAACGAAAATAACAATAACATAAATAAATAAATAGAATATATATATAACAAATATAGAATTCAGAAAATATATAAACAACGAGATAATTAACCAAATGAAATAATTAAAAAAAAAGTAAAAAAAATAAAAAAAAAAAGAGATATATATATATATAAAGAGATAAGTCAAAAGAAGTACTTACTTGAATAATATTATAAAATAAAACTAACTACAGAAATAAATGAATAAAATATGAAAGAATAACAATAAAAAATATATATACATATATATATATTATATAATAATTAAAAAACTAAAAATGTAGATAACAGATTATTGTGAAATAAGAGCAATCTTAACAGAGGATTGTTCTTTTGATTCGGAATTGTATTCTTCAAACCATACTGATGGATTTCGTTTTCGAATGTGTTTATGAGAACAGCAATTCAAAGAAAATGAAGACTTTGTATAATATAAATATATAATATATATAAATAGAATAAGAATACAAATAATGGTAATAAAAACATATAACATTGGATTCATAAATATATTATATCGAATAGTAATATCTGAAGAAGTTGTAAATATACATGCGTCAAAACTAGAATCATATTTAATAATTTGTTTCTTTAGGAATATACGAACAAAATCAGATATTTGGGAAATAAATAAATCTTTCGATTTTAAACAAACAGCGAATCGTACGGTGATCTGAATCACGAACTGTGTTCCAGAGGATAAAGCATATGTATTTGTATCTAAAAACATAATATCTCTAACGTATTCTAATGATTCTATAAACTGATTCGATAAAACAGTATAAAGAGAAAAAAGTTGTTTTCCTCCTAACTGGTCAAAATATGTATTATTGATATATAATGGTATATCTACATAAAAAAGAGGAAAAGGAGGAGAGTTTTCAGTAGGTATAGAATAACAAGTAGATATATCAATAATATCCCAATTAAACGATGTGCTATTCACAATACATTTTCTAGACATATAAGTAGTTGTACTATTCAGACATAGACTATATTGTGTCTTCCCTACTTCAATAGCCTTCCAAGGAGAATCACTAGAACACTCAGCAGTCTTAACAATAATAGTAACACTTGATGTAGTTTCATGATCAGGATTTGAAGCAGTAATAAAAAGAGCTAAAGTAGATGTTAAGGAAGTCGGTATTCCCGTGATTATTCCATTTGTGTTATTAAAGTATAATCCGATAGGTAAAGGAGTATTTAATTTCCATGAGGAAATATAGTAACAAGAAAGAGGAATTAAAGGAATAATAGGAATATTTTTATAGAATGTGAATGTACTAGGAATATAAATAATAACAGGTTGTTTATATTTACATTGATTTATAATAATATCCCATACAGGTGGATTTATATTAAGACATTGACGATATCTATATCCTTCTTTATTTGTATCATCACATGGAAGCATAGCTAATTCTCCTTTTTTAGTATTATTCCATATGTCTTGATCTGGACAATATAGAGGTTCTATAGATAATATGAGTTTTGTATCTCCTTTATTATCTTGATTTAGTGCAGTAATTGTAAATACAGTAGGAGAAAGAACTTTAGAACAATCACCAAATATAGTTCCTGTAATATCATCTATATCTAATCCTAGAGGAAGAGAAGGAGATACTATATAATGATTACATATACCAATACATATAGGAGAAAGAACAGGAAATTTATCATTAATAAACAGTGTAATAGTAGTATTTGGATAGGATATTGAAGGTGCACTATATATACAATTATAATCTATAGGTGACCAATAAGGAGGATCTGAGAATTGACATGTACGTATCATCATACCTTCCATATATAATTGTGTACAGGGTAATTCATATTTTGTTCCAGTATCAACTTGTGGCCAAATACCATCAGATACACAAAATGGATTTATAATTCGAATTGTAATATTCTGTATACATTGTGTAATATTATTTTCATTTAAAGCAGATATTTGATAAGTTATAGATGTATCATATAATGTTGTAGGAACGCCATAAATAACACCTTCATATAAATCTAATCCAAGAGATAACGAAGGAGTAATTTCCCATGAATAAGGTAATCCGATAGTATTTATTGGATAAATAAATACACTATTAAATATAAATACAGTAAAATTCAAAGATTCATATTCAAAGTATAAAGTTGAGTTTTCTGAAGTAAAATAATAGAGAATATCACTATATTTAGGATATTCATAAGGTATACAATAACGAATGCTTATACCTCTTGTATTATTCACATGAACTATTGCTTGATGCATAGTCCCTGAATAAGCTAATCCCCAATCATCATTATCACTAAAACAATAGGTTTTTGTTGTTGTACCTACAACTATAATAGTAACTGGAGTAGAAATAGATCCATATTCATTAGTAGCTGTGACAACATAATCAGTAATATCACTATTATGTACAATAATACCTAAAATAATACCCGTATCTTTATAGAAATAAAGTCCTTGAGGTAATTGTTCACATGTATAAGTGACATTTAATGCATTTATAGAGGGAACCATACGTGTAATTATATTATCTATTTGATATACAACATAATCCGGAGAATACTTGAAAAATGTAGGTTTACTGGGAATACATGAAGTATATACTGTAGATTCTAGAATTCCCATGGAATTACAATATCTAGCATGATACCCTGTATAGTAAGGATCACAAGATAATAAGGAATATGTGTTAAGAGGAGTTGCAGGCCATCGATTATCCGTAAGAGGACAACAACAAGAAGAAGAAGAAGTTAGAGTAGGAGAAACAAAAAGAGAAAAAGAAGCTAATTGAAAAGAATAAGACGTACATTGATCATCATTATTCATTATATTCTTATATATATCAATATTCTGATTCTTACATTCTAATATTCGAATACGATATATATTATAAGATATAGTAGTTATAAAGGAATATGTTTTCGTTACATTATATTCGAAGAATGTTTCATTTAAGACAAGATGTAAAGGAGTATAGGAAAACCCTTTATCGTTAGATCCCTCTAAAATCCAACTGGAAGGATGTAACTGGTTGCACGTGATACCAGTTCGAATAGAATAACCAGAAGCAATATATCGTGCGCTTTGTTTATATTGATATCCAAATGTGATTGAATCACATGTTTGTTGAGATCGATACAATGTATTATTATTTCTATCAAATATATACTTTAACAAATAAGGATAAGGATACGAAAGAGATTGATCTATACCTATTGGATCTCCATTAAGTAACTTTGTTTCTCCATAAGTAGAAAAATGAATATTTCCATAGAAATATGAATATTTATAATCTTCATCAGACATATGAGTTTCAATAGCTATTACAAAAGATGTAATTGGAATATTGGATGAAGATAATGATATGTTTTCTTTAGTAAATGAAGAGATTAAGAAATCATTTGTATACACAAATAAACAATCATCACATGTTGAATCTGCTAAAGTAGAATCAGTAATCGTCGTATCAGGTATGTGAAATCTTTCTATTTCTATACCATTTATATATAGAATAAGACCTGATTTATAATGTAATGTTAGAACAAATGAATAATAAGAAGTGATTGAGGTTTCTATAACTTTACGATAATACGTAGTTATATGTACAGGAAAAGGTAACTGATGATTTTGAGCTTCCAACCAATCAGAATCATCATAATGTAATGATAACCAATCAAATCCAATCCTGTTTTGTGAAGATGTATTTATTTCCACAGATTTCGAGTTATTATAAAGAAGAGTATTATTTTGTTGGGTAGGCATAGGATCCATAGAGTTCCATATATGCCATATAGTATTATAAATAGAATCATATATACTTAAAGTAAATGTAGTTATAATAGTAGGTTGATATATAGTAGGTGCATAAGATATTAAGAATTGATTATTTGAATATATTTCTATATATGAATCATCCCATCCTTCCCTTAGAGAGTCAAAGAGATATAAATTATATATACCTTCAAAGATACACATTGAAACAGTAATATTTGTGTTTTCTGGAATATTCTTAATAGAGTAAATATGCTCTTTTTTACTATTACTTATATAAAGCTGTTTATTTTTATGTTTAATATTAGAATAAGAATATATATTAAGATGAAATAGAGAATGAATACCATGACAATAATCTATAGTAATAGTCAATGAACAGAAGTGTTTATTCCCAAGAATATCTTCAACTTCTATAGTCACCTTTTGTGATTTGGTAAATACAATAGGTTTACCATAGATATATCCATTATTACTATCTATATGTAAACCTATAGGAAGAATACCATCATATATAGAGAAGGAATTGTAGTAATTAACTATAGTCTTATCTGAATCTAAATTAGATGTATTCTCAATAGATGTATATAAAGAGAAAGAAGGAAGAGGCTGAAATACATTGAAAAGAAAAGTAAATGAAGTATTATTAGAATTATTATTAGAAGTATTATTATTATTAATATTATTATTAATATTATTATTAATATTATTATTAATATTATTATTATTATGAATATTATGAATATTAATATTATTTATATTATTACTATTACTATTAGAAAAAGAGAATAAAGAAGCTAGAGACATATACTGAGGAATAATAGGATCGATATCAGTATCATGTATATATGTATATGTATTATTTGAATATGCAATTACAGTAGGTTCAACAGTACATAAATTAATAGCTTGAAATTCTATTTCAGCAAATCCAACAGAAGGTTGAAGTTTATAATCACTTAGTCGATAAACAACAAGAACATAAATAGGAAATGGTTTTATATGATTTGTCATTAAGAAACAACGTCTTTCATTTCGTTTTGTCCATAATATATTATTCCTTCTATCTAAATTAGTACATTTCTTGATATCTGCATAATTATGAGGACATCCATATATAGACCAAGAATGTGGATCTTGTTCTGGCATATCTGGAGCAGTTACTATACAATAACTATTATAATATAAATCATCTAATTGTCTTTGAAAGTAAATAGTTATAGTTGCAGAACTTTCTAGAAGACTTCGAAAGACATAAGACCATTTTGTATTATAAGAATGATCCATTAGGTTATCACATTGATAAGGATATTTATATGAACAATTCAAAGAATAGAAATCATTACGTATCATAGACCCCCTCGTTTCATAGAATTGTATCGATATTTGATGAAGTGAAGTATATAGAGATGATAATTGTGTATTTCTAAAGAGAAGAATCCAAGCAAATGTATTATTCCCTTGAATACAATAAGGAGAAGAAGGGAATGAAATATGGCGTAATACAGGCTCTGTAGATGTATATGTAGAATACGTATTAGAATCAATAATAGTACTACTTATATATGTACGATATATTTCATATCCATTTATATAAAGTATGAATCCAGCTGCAGAATGAAGTAATATATCGATAGTATGACCAATATAAGAAGATGGAATATATATAGTTTTACGATATCGTTGAAGATGATAATTAATAATAACATCATTTTTAATATATGTATCTGAAAGTATCCACGAATTATCTAGAATATAATCAGGTAGATACCAATTATTAGGAACAAGAATAGGTGTAGTATGACAATAGATTGAAGGATCATTGAAATAAATTACATAATGAAAAGGAAATATAACTTGTTCTATGAATGATTGAGATAAATGAAAAGAAAAGTAAGACACATAAATATCAGGTAATAGAGTAGTAGAAAGAGAAGAAGATGATGATGATAATAATGATGAATGTGATAATGATGAATTTGATAATGATGAATTTGATAAATTTGATAAATTTGATAAATTTGATAAATTTGACGATGAATTATTATTTATATTTTTTATATTTATCATTTTAGAAGAAGAAAAAATATATGTATAGAAATTAATATTAGAATCAGGGTCCCATGTAGTATATTGATAATTACTAAATTTTAGAATATACTCACCTTCTTCAAGACATACCATAGAATCATAAATAGTATATAATCCAGAATGATAATGAAGAAGATAATGATCTGATGTATATATAGAAAAGAATTCATCATAAGGAGTTGAAATAGAAGAAGAAAAGGAAATAGAAAGAGGAATATGGGTATCTATAGAGCAACTACTAACAATAATAGTGATTGTACAGTATACATGCTGATTAGTAGATACAGAAATAGCACTAATAGTAATATTATTTGCATAATTCATTGTAGGTATACCTTCAAATGTACCAGAATAAGAAGAAAATGTAATACCAAGAGGTAGAACTGATGGTATTAATATAGAGAAATCAGAATAACCAGAAGAAATAGGAGGTTCATATATAGTATAACCAATATACCAATGAAAAATTGAAGATTTATATTGAAAAGAAGAAATATAAGGAGCATCATAATACCCTAATATCTGAAATTCAGAAAGTTCAGCTGTGGATGAAAAACTCTGAATAGAATCAATATTGAGTCGAATAGATTTATAACTTTGATTATTACTATATATAGGAATATATATAGATTCTTTACGACCTAAAGAAGAAGGAAATGTAATTCTTTTTAGTAATACATAAGTAGTACCATCAGTAGAGCCATATATACTCACATTATCAGGATCATAAAGGAAAGAATGAGAAGTAGACACAAATTCTACTATATTAAACCATTCTTTATGGTTTTCTGGAAATATATAATCAATAGAACAATTCGTTTTTAATATACAGGACCAATATGTTCTTCTATTATTATCAAATAAATAAGAAGGTGACTGAAAAGATATATTTTGCTTCTCTTTATTAGTATCTGTAGAAAATAAAGAAGATATATTCATCTTTTTATTTGTATTATGTTGAACAATCGATCCCTGAATAAATCTATTATTCTTTTTCCCTATGAGCGGGAAATGAAGAATCGAAAGAAGATCTTTCCCGGGAATATGTATATTTGTCGAATGAACTTCAATAGCTATAATAACAGTATCATTAATTGTTCCAATACTTCGAGTATCAATAGTATATATAGTATCTATATAATCAGGATCTTCCTCAATAGCATAAGTAGTAGGAACGATAGTAATACCTTCACGAAAATGTTTTCTTAATAATTCATAACCATTTAAATAAACAGCTATAGCTTCTTTAGATGTTACACATAATATAGACTCCGTATATATAGAAAGAAAGGAAGGAATCGTATAAAGAAATCGATAGTACCGCGTCACTCGTAACGTATCTGGGAATTGACCAATAGAATATAAGGTCCAAGAATCATCTGTATAAGATACTGATTTCCATGAATTCGAATATTGAGGAAGAATAGTATAATGAGCAGAAGAAGAAGAGGATAAATATAAAAATGCTATATAATAATATAATTTATATGATCAAAAAAAAAAGTTCTTATTTTATGTATATTTAAATATATATTGATTTTTATAAGAATATAATTATATATTTCTACATAATACAATTAAGTAGCAACAATAATAATATTAATTAATTATATATATACTTGAAAAATGGTTTACTAATCGTTTTCCATTATCTAAACGACTATAAAGAATAGGTATGTTCTCTAAGTAAATCGTAAATGTAGATCCAGAATCCCATCCAGATTCATGTCTATTAAATGAAATATATAGTTATATATCATATATTATGAAACAAATCATATATTAGATTTAAAAAAATACTGATCTTCTGACACTACAGAGTAAAAGCCTGGATCTAAATAGATTTTGTATTCCTTCTTGGAGTAATCTTCAAAATCTTCGTTCATATAAAAAATAAGGTCAGTAAAGTCAGAGAGACCAGTATAAATGGCCAGACTTTCTCGATAAGAATTAGTTGAGAATTGTCTCTGTACAGTTACTACAACTTTGCTATCATTCTGTTTGGCAATAACGAGATCTATAGGTGATATATATACATCATATAATTAGGTGTAAATATACAAATAAAGAATAATAGCAAGAGATTAACAGTGAACATAGACTTTAGTTATGCCAATCTTAAATAAATGTTAAGAATAATCACTGATTAAGGCAAAAAGAAAATATCTCCTTTTTATTCATTATTGCTAGATTTTCAGAGAAAACATGTATATCCCCATGATTATTTTTATTAATTAAAAAGTGTAAAAAAAGTCACTGAATATAATTTCTTTTTCTTTTGTTGCTTTACTTGACTATATTCATATTCACACATAAAAGTAATTCGAAATTCGATGTTTCTTGAAATTACAATAACAAATAAAAGCTTATTGAGTGAAATTAAATACAACAAACATAACTATTCTTTTAAAGAAATTACAACTTAAGATCATCGATAATAAACTTGCCTAATTGTCCCAGCCTATACATCTTTATAAGTTGTTGATTTGCTTCTAATGGTGATTTTTTGCTTTTTCCATAAATGACATTTTGAATCTAATAAATTGATATAGTTATGTAAAAAATAAATCATATACATCTACAATATTATCTGTTGGTGCTTTTAGATTCAATAGCTATAGTAAAAATAAGATTATTGTATAGATAATCATTGTATACTTGAACATATTTGAATTGTTCTTTTTTGTTTAATAAATATAATAAGTAATCTGCTAAAATATCTTCTCCAACTATCCTATCTTTAACACTTCCTAAAAATATTATATTGATTATGAATGATGTGAAAATAGAGTAGAGATATTTCAGTATATATATAATTCTATACCAATTAAAGCCAATTTTAATCCAACTTCATTTTGTTGAATATTAGGAATAAAAATACCAGGAGTATCATATAAATATATATCTGGATTCACATGAACCTATAGAGAGTTAAAAAAATAGTTTTATATTCTATATATTCTTGTTACTAGATATTATTGAATATATATATATATATATATATATATATATATATACTTTAATAGGATGAATAGTTTTTGTAACACCAGGTTGACCAGCGACTTTTACACCCTTTTCTATATATACATATATATAAAATATAATATATATAACTATATATATACATAAAACATAATATATAAAACATATCTAAATATATATATATAATATATTATATATAACTATATATATATATATAAAATATAATGTATAAAATACATATATATACATAAAACATATATATAATATAATATATAAAACAATATATATACTATTTCTAGTATCATTATAACATTTAAGCATATCATTAATAATAGTACTTTTTCCTACATTAGGAATACCACAAATCATATAATAACAACCAGATATTTTAAATTTAGGAGGAGTAATTTGAACCATCGTTGACAAAATACTGTTGATATTAGAACGATTAATATGAGAAGTGAAGATCACATTCATTTGTTGAGATTTACAATATGATTTCAATTGATTTTTTTCTTCTAAAGATATAAGATCTGATTTGTGCATCAGGATACACTTTGGTTTATTGGAAAACAGTTTATCTAACTCAGGATTCTGAGATGAAATGGGAGCTTTCAACAATTAAGAATATATTATAGTTGCAATTTATCTAGTTAAATATCACAATATGGAAATAAAACTATTTGTATTCAATAATAACAAAATAAAAACGAAAATGGGTAATCCAAAGATAAATAAAATGAATAAAAGATATCCTTGCATCACGAACTTCTAAAATAAGGTCTAAGTGAGGTAATTTCCTTTGAATTACTGTTGTAGCTCTTGCCATATGTCCAGGAAACCTAAATTATTATTATTATTGTAAATAAATAAGTATATATAGTCTATACCAGTTGATCTTCCCGGAAAACTCAAAGCAAGTTCGAAATGTATTCAATGAAGACATGATGGATTTAATTAAATACAAATATTGATTGATTTCTATAATATTTCAGTTGTATCTATTCTATACTATAAAATTATTATGGAAATTTAATTAAAATCAAAAGATTACACAGAATAAAACGATTTACATAAATTATTTTGTTTTAATAATAACTTTATGATTATTTTTCATTGTATATATATATGATTGAAAAATTTGAAAAAATGATTATGATCCATTTATAAAAACAAAAACAAATAAATGTATGAAGATATAAATCTTTATACAATCATATCATATCATATAGAAATGACCAGAAAAAGATAAAACACGATGTAGAAAACAAATAGGAAACATATACTTTTACATATACATAAAAAGAAGAAAGAAAAAAGAGTTTCTTAGTTTTTATATTTTTCTATACCTTCTTTAGTAATAATACAAATATGATTAATACAACGAAGTTGTTGGTTATAATCAAGACCAAAACCAATCTATAAATATATAATAAATAAATATACAGAGAGAGAAAAACTGGATATTATATAAATAGATTCTATATATATATATATATATATATATATATATATATATACAACAAATTTATCAGGAATACTGAATCCACAATAATCAGCTTTAAATCCACAAGAAAGAGGAGTACGTTTTTCAAGAAGAGCAGCTACCTATATATATATATATATACAATAATAAAGTAATTAATTCTTTAAAATTTTATTAATCATATAATAACAGATTCCAATAATACTTTAAATATATATATATATATATATTATAATAAGAGTATTATACTATAGGATTCTATTATAAATATGATATTTATCTATATACATTAATAGTAGACACTCCAGATTCTTTAAGATAAGGAACAAGACGACTCATGGTAATACCAGTATCAATGATATCTTCGACTATTAAGACATTCTTTCCTTTTAAGGTACTTACATCAATTCCAGAGATAGATACATTACCAGAAGAAGAAGTTCCTTCGTAACTTTTCACTTTAACAAATTCATAAGAGAAATCAAGGTTATAATTCATAAGTTGATCAATTAAAGAGGCAAAGAAAGGTTGAGCACCTTTTAAATATAGTATAGAATTTAAAAATATAATGATTTAACGAGATAAATTTAAAAATAAAACGTTTTTATCTTTTGATCACATACTTTTAATACACAGAGAACAACTAAAGAAGCGTCGTTATGGTCGGTGTAGATATCATGAGCTAACTTTGCAACACGATCGACAATCATACCATGGGGAATCAATACAGATTCAACACAATCATCAAATTGTTTAGGAACATAGAAACAGTCCTTATCATAAACGGCGTTATCGGCGATGTTAATAATACCTTCTCTACCCATAGTGGAATTGATCAAAAAATGAAAGAATAGTCAAAAATGTAAACCATGAAAAATCAAAAAAAAATTCTTGGTTGTAGAAACAGCCGTATTTGATTGGATGAACAGGTTTCGTTTATGAAACAGACACCCTATTATCGAAAAAGGACTTTCTAGGGAAGGTTTTTCAGATTTAAAAATGTGTAATTATCGAGATCAAGTCGGATTTTATTGAGTAAAGAAATAGATTTAATTAATTTTTACATCTATCGATGAAAATGTATCGTGTCCAGAAAAGAATTAGTCAATAAAATATTTTAGATGCGTAGAATATATACATTGGAGTTAGTATTTGATATTAGAATTGCGTTTTATGATTGTATATACAAATATTTTTAAATGATAAACTACAAAGGTTAATTAGACAAAAACTGTTTATTAAGTGTAAAAAATGAATACAAGAGTAACTTAGTATTTACATTTTACAATATGTAGCGACGTGTACATAGTTCAATATGGATTATTTGGAAAAAAATTAGAGATCACCCCAAGGTACCCATGTATTATTATGTTTAGATGGAGCACCATTAGGGTCTGTGGAAGGAACATAAGGATTGACATAAGTTTCTAATTAAGAATATGAGAATAGTGTATAAATAATTATAATAAAATATATTTAAATACTCATATAACGAACAAGTCTAGCTAATAATTCCTCAACAACCTAGAGATAGTAATAAATAAAAATATTAATATAATAGTATATATGTACATCAGGATGATCAGTCATGCATTCATTGTGTTCTGTTGGATCCTCTTTGACGTTAAATAATTGTAAACGGCTTTCTTCAGAATAATTCATAGATTTTAGTAATTCTCTTTGTCTCCCTGTTGTAGCTTCTATATATATTATATATTATATATTATATATTATATATTATATATTATATATTATATATTATATATTATATATTATATATTATATATTATATATTATATATTATATATTATATATTATATATTATATATTATATATTATATATTATATATTATATATTATATATTATATATTATATATTATATATTATATATTATATATTATATATTATATATTATATATTATATATTATATATTATATATTATATATTATATATTATATATTATATATTATATATTATATATTATATATTATATGTTATATGTTATATGTTATATATTATATATTAATAATAAAATATTATTATATTATATATTAATAATAAAACATTATTATATATTATATAATAATAAGGTATCCAAAATAGGATCATTTCTAATAAATATAATAATATATATAAACTATACATAATACTATATATACTCTTATTAAGATCTTGAGCTTTCTCAATGGTCATATCTTCCAGTTGCCAGCTATAAGGACATCCTGTGTCTCCTACCAAGAGTTTCCATTCCTTATATATTATACCGCCCATAGGACCATTAAACCCAGTTGTATCCATATTCAATATAATCTATAAAAAAATGTAAAAATAATAATGAAATTATATTTAGTATAATCTATAAAAATTATATATAAAAATAATAATGAAATTATATTCAATATAATCTAAAGAAAATATATAAGAATAATAATAATATATAATATTTAGAATTACTATACAATAACAATAAAATGATATATGCTATATTTAATAATATATATATATACTTCATCACGAACTCCCTCTTGGGTATCCACAAGATCGTTCCATAAACTGTAACCGTCAAGATCCAGCACGTGCTTATGATTCTCAATAGTAATATAAGTCATGTCATCCGTTGAATTTCTAGAGAGAGTAAATATATTTATAAGCAATACAATCATTATCAATTATTAAAAAATTTATATGTATAATCTCTATTGTTTTCTAAATACAGTTAATATATATATATATATATATACCTATGAACATCTACTCCTACTGCTTCTAAAAGTGTTGGTAAGAGATCTGCTGTATGTATATATCCATTATATACAGTACTATATAATATAGGAATATATAATATAAATAGTATTCATGTAGATAATAATAATATAAATAGAATTTATAAATATAAAGAGAAGAGATTATTATAAGTATATATATACCCAGCTTTTTGTTTGACAAGGTTTCCCGCCAAAGCTCCAGTAATACGAACACCCCCTTCATATAAAGAGTGCTTACCTCCTCGAAGCGGGAAATTCAAACTTCCCGCGTAATCAGAGCACATATTACAAGTAGCATCATGAATAGGACCACCGTTATCGGAAGTGAAGAGGAAGATAGTATTATCATAAAGACCTCTATATATAATATAATATATATAAATTTACAAAAAAATATAAATATAACATTTATTCTTATCATAATAAAGAGAATTGCTAGTTAAAAAAAAGTGATTCATTATATATATATACTTATCTTTTAATGCTTGTGTGATATTTCCAATACCCTCATCCATACAAGTAACCATACCTATATATATATATATAATAATAATAATAAAATAGAATTACAACAGCATTATAACTACTCTATATATATATATACCTGCAAAATGTCTTCGTTTTTCATTAGTAATAGTTTTTTCATATCGTGTTACATAACTATCTGGAACCTATATATATATATATATATATATATATATATATATATATATATATTATAATTATGCTTATTTTAAGCAAATTAAAACATATATATAAATCAATAAATAAAATATACACAAATATATGTAATAATTATATATATATATATACTTCAGTAGGATCATGGAGAGCTTGAAATGACATATACATATAAAAAGGTGTGCTTTCATCATGTTTATTAATAATATCAATAGCTTCCTTCGTAAATAAGTGAGTACTATATTTACCTTTAGCATCATAATCAATAATAGAACAATTCTGACCACATCGAGGGCCATTATCACGTCGGAAATCATATCCTCCACTAACAGAATGTGTATAATAATCTTGACCGCCATTATAGTAACCATAAAATGTATCAAAACCTCTAAATGTAGGCGTAAAATCCCATTTCCAGAAACCTTGATGCCATTTCCCAATAGCATGAGTCGAATATCCAGCTTCTTTTAATAATGATGGTAGTGTAGTCTCATTTAAGGGAAGACCCTGAGGTTCTTGAGGGAAAATAACGTAGTGTTGAAGACCATAATGAGAAGGATAACGACCTGTTAAAATAGAAGCACGTGAAGGACTACACACATCTTGAGTATAATAACGATTTAAGTTGATTCCATCCTTCATAAATGAATTAAGTGTTGGAGTATAGATGAGATCTTTTGTCCTTGTTCCAATATCGTTCCATCCCATATCATCAGCGATGAAAATAATAATGTTAGGCTTTGTACCAGTTACTCCACATAACAAAGCAAAGAAAAAAATAACAACCGAAAACTGTTTCATCTTAATAGTGACTTTATAAAACAACGAAATAGTGTTTACTTATAATTTATATGTTTTTATAGCTTTCTCACTTATCAAAATTTTTTTTGACTTTGTTCATATGTTTTTAGCAAAAATGTTATTATATATACTCATCTATTATGATAAAAATATTTTATGATATTCTTAGCTTTCTATAAGAGTGTTCAGTGCTTTTTCATTATGTACTGAACTGTTTTTGGTGATCATCACAATCGTCATTTGTTTTTTTTTATTAGTGCTCTCTTGAAACGATTTATTACTGATACTGAAAACAAAAATATTGATAAAATGGACATAAACAGCAATATTCCTTTTTAGTAGTTTTTTCTGTTCTTTTAGAAAAGCCAAATAAAAGAAAAAAATGAAGAGCTAACGTTGGGATATGTATGAATATCTTATTTATATAGCATAAATAAAAACAATGTCATCATTTTTTCATTTTCCATTCTCATCACTAAGGTAATTATTTGACCGTCAATATAACCAATTAAAATAATAACCGTACGGTTAGAATAAATAGTGGCCAGATTTTCAGTTAAGCATCTTTGTCAAAAACCATTATTGATCTTCTAGGTAGCCACAGTTATCATAATTAAAGCATTTATTATTATTCACACAATTCTTATTTACAAAATGTCAATCATAAGAATAGAAATTTGAATCATTTTTCTCTACCACAACTAAAACTCAAAAATAACCTTTTTGTGGACTGATGTAAAATTCAATTTATATAATGTACCTTCAAATATACAGCTTTAAAAAAGAGACTGCTACATCTTTAAAAAAAGAAGAAGAATCTATTCTTCCAAGGAATGGGCGATAAGATCTGGGTAAATAGCGATAGTTCTCCATTATTATGGTTGACTGGGTGCTCGTCATTCTGTTTTATGGCAGCAAACTTCTTGCGATTATCTTGAATCCAAATAACAAGTGACAAATTGATTGGTGTAATTTTTATGGAAAAGACACTAAGTGTCGACACACCTTATTTTTAACCAATAAAATCGAGGAACTTTGACAATCTATGTTTTGATTGGTGAATCTCGTTTTAAAATCTCGTTTTCATCTTAATGATCGAGATAAGAAGGAGATTCGCTTTTTGACTTAATCTCATGTCAAAACAGAGAAATGTTTAGAGAATTCCATAACAACCCTAGATGAAAACCATTATTTGGCGGTCGTCGCCAAATAATGACATAATTGATATTAATATTTTTTTTTGAATTATTTATTCTTTTTATATATATATATGACAAGAAAAACATTTACAAAAGCCAGAATTGTCCAGTTTTTTTGTTTTTATTTTCATTTTTCATACAAATTTTGAATATTCCCGTGGTAATATCTTTGTTTCTTCGACACTTTTTAATGGTAAACACATTTCATCATCAACCTTCAAAAACGCAAACAGGAGATTTTTTGATCTGACTTTTTAACCAATCATATGAGTAGCTGTTAGATTGAAATTGGAATTATTCTTTTGAAGACTAAGATATAATATTTTTTATTTTCGTAATTCAATATGAAGTGTGCTTATCTTTTATTGATATTATGTCTTCTTGTGCCTAGTACATATAGTTCTCTGCTCATATATATCATTATTTAGGTTTTGCACAAAATGCTGTTGAAGCTAACTGTATTGCTCCAAATGTTTATGTTCATATTAGACGTCAATATAAAGGCAATACTAATAAGGAAAAAATGTACATTTATGAAGGTGAAACTGCTAGTACTGGTGTTTTAAAATATACCATTGATGGTAACGGTAGAATCAATCAAAATGATCACTTATACTACTGTCTTCCTAATACTGTTCATGCTATTGTTGCTTATGATGGGTATATATTTATGAATATTTTTATACAGTGTTATTTATGTTTTCTTTTTAAAGTCTTTTTGTTTTATTACTATTTGTGCTATCGTTTTTATCTATTTTATAGTGTCGGTGATGGTTGGGCTACTGATTCTGAATTCTTTATTTTTATTGATGACGTTGAAGTTATGAGAGGACATCTTGATAGAGGTGATGCTCAAGAATGGCAATTTAAACGTATATATTATTATTATTATTATTATTATTATTATTATTATTATTATTATTATTATTATTATTATTATTATTATTATTATTATTATTATTCTGATTATTATTATTATTATTATTATTCTGATTATTATTATTATTATTATTATTATTATTATTATTATTATTATTATTATTATTATTATTATTATTATTATTATTATTATTATTATTATTATTATTATTATTATTATTATTATTATTATTATTATTATTATTTAAAAGAATGTTTTATTTTTTTGATTAACATAACTATTCTATTATCTTATAGCTGAATATAACTTAAAGAAAACTGCTACTTGGAAATATTCTGCTCTTCCTCAAACTTCTACTACTTGGACTACTACAGCTGCTAATGATGCTACTTGGATGAGTTATGCTCCTGGTGCTTTCCCTCAAACTCCCGTGGGTACTGCTCGTTATTATGCTGCTTCTGTTGTTCTTCCTACTCCTCTTACTAAGTATCCTATATTTGAATTTGGTGCACGTACAAAAGATGGTCTTGTCTTATATGTAAATGGTCAAGAAGTCTATAGATATAACATGGCTCCGTATATATATTATTTATATGATTTGATTATTTATATGATTTGATTATTATAATTTGATTATTATAATTTGATTATTATAATTTGATTATTTATATAATTTGATTATTTATATGATTTGATTATTTATATAATTTGATTATTTATATAATTTGATTATTTATATAATTTGATTATTTATATAATTTGATTATTTATATAATTTGATTATTTATATAATTTGATTATTTATATAATTTGATTATTTATATAATTTGATTATTTATATAATTTGATTATTTATATGATTTGATTATTTATATAATTTGATTATTTATATAATATTTAACATTATATATAGTGTTGTTACTCCTAATCCTACTGATGCTGCTACTGCTGTTGGTAGTACTGATGCCTATAGAATGTATATAATATATTTTTTAACTATTTTATTTGATCAATTTCTGATATATAGTGTTACTCATTCCGTTCGTAAGTTCTTAGCTTCTTCTGCTCAAGTTACTCTTGCTGCTGAAATTCACCCTCAAGCCGGTGCTCTTGCTGGTAACGATACTTTCTCTGGTTTCTTCCTTATGCTTTATGGAGGTATATTTATTATACTTATTATTATACTTATTATTATACTTATTATTATTATTATTATTATTATTATTATTATTATTATTATTATTATTATTATTATTATTATATATTATTATTATATATTATTATTATATATTATTATTATATATTATTATATAATATACAATAATATGATATAATATAATATATAGATGCTATTGCTCGTACTCATGATGGTTCTGTTACTAGTAATCCGGATGTTACTGGTGATGAAGGTAAAGATAAGGCTTTTGATAATGATAGAGAAACTAAATGGTTATCTCGTCCTCTTGATGGAAATAACTCTATTACTTATACTTTCAACCATAATAAGTATGATTTAAACTTTATTATTAACATATAATATTATTTATATTTATTTATTATTTACTTGAATCTTTAGGGCTGAATGGATTAATAGATATGAAATTACAAGTGCTAATGATGCTGCTGGTAGAGATATTAAAGATTTTACTCTTTCTGGTACTAATGATGATGGTGTTACTTGGGATTTATTAGATGTTCGTGGTTATGTTGTATTCAGTAGTAGAAAAGAAACCAAATCTTTTGATCTTCCTTCTAATGCTAAGGCTTATAGAAGTTATAAACTTACTGTTCGTATGTTTATTATAATATTTTTTTTTATTGTACTAGTATTCATTATTTTTATCAAATATATTTTTTTATAAAGAAATCATAAATTATTCTATTTTATTATTCTTTATTTATAGAAAGTATTTTCCAACAAAGTTTGAATATGTTACAAATCGGTGAAATTGAATTTTATTCTGTACCTATGGATATTATTACTGGATTAAAATATGAAAAGACTGCTTATACTTGGAGTGCTAATATTGATAGTGTTTATGTATCTCCTTATTCTTCTGGTTTTAAGGATTATACTTGTACTTCAACTCTTCCTGCTGGTATTAGTTTCATTTCTACTACTGGTGAATTTTATGGTACTCCTACTGCTGCCTTTACTACTCAAACTATCATGGTATCTGCTACTAATACTATTACTGGAGGTATTGAATCTACTTCTATGACTTTCACTGTTACTGAATGTAATCCTAGTACTTCTGTTCATATTAAGATTCAAAAAGTTACTGGTGGTTCTACTCCTTATAATGAACGTTGGGAATTCTATGATGTTACAAATCAATTATTAGCTAGTGGTCGTGGTATTGAAACTGATACTGCTACTACTCATATTTGTATTCCTTATGGTAGTTATACTTTAAAGATGATTGATACAGATTCTGCTGGTTGGAATGGTGCTTCTTTACTTATGATCAACTTTGTTACCGATAAAGATGAATTCACTGTTTTCCGTGATTTCTTATATAGTAGTTATAGTCAAACTGTACCTCTTAAATTTAATTATGCTTTACCTTATAGTTCTGCTACTGCTATGGCTAGATATGATGGTGTTGTTCCTGCTTCTTGGTATTTACCTACTTATACTCCTGTTGTTGGTGAATGGACTGCTGCTTTAGCTATGAATCCTAGACCATCTGCTACTGCTTCTAAATTATGGTTAACTAGAGCTTCTGTAACTATTACTGATAAAACTAGTTATCATGCTTTAGAAATCCGTTTAATTGCTTCTGGTGGTACTATTGTTTATTGGAATGGTGTTGAAGTTAGTAGAGCTCGTTTACCTGCTGGTGATATTACTGCTGCTTCTGTGACAAGTGCTACTTCTATTTCTTATGAAAAGAAATCTATTACTATTCCTATTAGTCAAGTGACTGTAGGTGTTAATACCTTAGCTATTCTTATTCTTCTTCCTACTGCTGCTGTTCTTCCTTCTACTTTTGATGTTGATTATGCTTGTAGATTAGTTTATGAATCTGATAGTCATTCTAGAACTTGGAGTATGAGTGCTACTCATTCTGATGCTAGAAGTGGAGAAGGTAGTAATTTACTTGTTGATGGTAAATTTGGTACTCGTTGGATTGCTGATTATAATGTTGGTGTTGTTCCTTCTGCTTGGGTACGTGTTGCTTATAATAATGGTGGTGCTGAATTTGTCAATAAATATTGTTTAGTTAGTAATTATGATTTACAAAATGGTGATCCTATTTCTTGGACTTTCTCTGGTTGTGATGCTGATGGTAATACTTGTTCTATTCTTGATACTGAATCTGAAGTTGTTTGGAAAGCTAGATCTCAACGTTTGTGTTTCTATGCTTCTACAAATACTCTCACTTTTGCTTCTTATAAACTTGCTTTTACTAAGAATTATAATCAAATTCCTTCTTCAAGTTATGGTCTTGCTGAAATAGAATTATTAGCTGTTGATCTTGCTTCTATTGTTGTACAACCTTTAACTTATACTCCTAATACTCTTACTGGTTATAAAGGTATACCTTTTACAAATGTTATTCCTACTTCTGGTTATAGAAACTTTGCTGTAGCTACTGGTTTCACTTTACCTGCTGGTTTATATATTGATAGTTCTAGTGGTGTTATTCATGGTACTCCTACTGTTGCCTCTACTACTCCTGTAACTATTAGTATTACTGCTTCTACTCCTGCTGGTCTTGCTGCTTCTGCTATGGTTATTATTACTATTAGTGAGTGTTCTACTCCTAATCTTGTATTTACTATTGAATTATATAATGAAGCTACTAATGTTGGTACTCAAATGGGATTTGAATTATTAGATGGTGCTACTTCTCAAAGAATTGATATTCAATCTGGTTTCCCTGATTGGAGTACTTCTGTTTATTCTTATTGTAGACCTCAAGGTACTTATAATCTTAGATTAACTGATGCTGCTAATGATGGTTGGGGTAGTGCTTATATTCGTGTTTTATTAAAGGATGGTACAGAAGTTGTTAAGAGTGGTTTATCTACTGGTCAATCTCCTTATCTTATTGCATTTGATGTTACTTTCTTAACTAGTACTGAATATTCTGTTTGGAATTTCTTAAATAGTGCTGTTATTGCTGCTCCTACTGATAATTCTTGGACACAACTTGCTTATGTTCCTTCTGGTTGGAATTCTGGTACTAAAGATTCTTTTGGTGTTCCTCAAGGTATTACTCAATATTATAGAGGTACTTTTACTCTTGCTAGCTTAAATTCTCAACCTGCTATTCAATATACTATTAGCTTACGTACTGGTGCTGTTATTTATCTTAATGGTGTTGAAATTAATAGAATTCATATGCCTACTGGTACTATTACTTCTACTACTTTAGCTTCTACTGATGCTTCTTCTAATTATTCTACTGGTGGTTCTATTTCTACTCAATTTACTTCTGGTCTTGTTGCTGGTACTAATGTATTTGCTATTGAAGTTCATCGTGGAGAAACTGTTCCTACTGCTAATTATTTCGGTTTCATCTGTTCTGTTCTTGCTGAAGGAAGATATAGAATTGTTGATGGTACTGCTGCTGTTAAACAATACAATTATGATTATGAAAATCATGAAATGGTCTTTGATAATAATGATGATAGTAAATGGTTCTCTAGTAGTGCTTGTGTTGGTAATTGGGCTACTTATACATATAATAATGATAGAAAAGAATTTATTACTTCTTATTCTATTACTGATGCTAAGGATTGTAATGTAAGACATCCTTCTGGTTGGAACGTTGAAGGTTCTAATGATAATGGTGTTACTTGGGATATGATTCATCAAACAACTGATAAATTCTTTACTTCTAAAGTTCAAACACTTACTTTTGATATGCTTCCTTCTAAATCTTATAATAAATATAGAGTATATTTTACTCAATGTGCTAACTCACCATTTAGTGATGATAATCAATGGTGTACTAGTGCTAATACTCAATTATCTGAAATTAGATTCTTTATTAAGACTATTACTAATTATTGTGCTGCTACTACTGATGGTTGGGGTCCTGCTGTATCTAATGATTATGCATATAAGGCTTGTGGTCAATATTATACTGGTTATTCTAAGAAATTATGTACAAATGGTGTTTTTGGAGTTGAAGATCGTTCTTCTTGTGTTGCTACTGCTCCTACTACTTTTACTTATCCTGAATCCTTATATACTTTTAATGTAAATACTCCTATTACTCCTATTGTACCTACTATTGATGCTACTGGTTTAACTTTTACTGTTAATTTTGCTTTACCTACTGGTGTTCTTCTTGATGCTACTACTGGTACTATTTCTGGTACTCCTACTATGGGTGCTAATTTAGGTCAATATACTATTACTGCTACTAATAGTGCTGGTACTAAGGAAGTTACTATTCAAATTGTTGTTAATGGTGGTTCTACTCAACAATTCTGTAATGTTGAAGGTTCTTGGCCTATTACTACTCCTGGTTCTATTGCTACTTTACCTTGTCCTGCTGGTCAAACTGGTTCTCAAACTAGACCTTGTCTTGCTACTTCTCCTCCTACTTGGGGTTCTGTTACTAGTACTTGTACAGCTGCTGGTGGTACTGTTACTTTAACTTATGCTCAAACTACTTATACTTTATCTGTTGGTAGTATTGCTTCTATTATTCCTACTACTACTGGTACTATTAATAGTTGGTCTATTTCTCCTCTTACTCTTCCTTCTGGTTTAGTATTCCAAAATGGTGTTATTAGTGGTGTTCCTACTGTAGCTTCTAATGCTCAAGTTTATATTATTACTGCTGTTGGTACAAATACTGTAACTGTTACTCTTACTATTAGTGTTAGTACTTTAACTTGTCCTGCTGATGGTGAATGGCCTGTTACTGCTCGTGGTGCTACTGCTACTTTAGCTTGTCCTTCTCAATATCAAACTGGTTCTAGAACTAGACAATGTCTTAATACTGATCCTGCTACTTGGGCTGCTGAAGTTAATTCTTGTGTTTATGCTCAACCTGTTATTGCTTATAATCCTGCTACTATTAGTACTAATATCAATGTAGCTATTACTCCTATTACTCCTACTATTACTGGGTATGCTACTTCTTGGACTATTACTCCTACTCTTCCTTCTGGATTAGTATTCAATACTGCTAATGGTCAAATTTCTGGTACTCCTGTTGTTGCTGTAGCTACTTCTTCTTATCTTGTTACTGCTACTAATCCTAATACTAGTGGTACTACTTCTATTTCTATTACTGTTATTAATCCTCAATGTGCTGCTGATGGTACTTGGCCTATAACTGCTGCTGGTCAAACTGCTTCTATTGCTTGTACTGATACTCAGAAAGAAGGTCAAATGACTAGAATTTGTGGTTCTAATGCTATTTGGGGAGCTGTTAATGATGCTTGTACTTACAAAGCTCCTGTTATTAGTGGTATTAATAGTGCTTATTCTATTTATAAGAATGATGCTTTCAGTTTAACTCCTATTGTTCAATATTATGTTCAATCTTGGACTATTACTCCTGCTCTTCCTACTGGTCTTACTCTTAATTCTCAATCTGGTTCTATTAATGGTGCTCCAACTATTTCTACATCATTAACTTCTTATACTTTAACTGCTCTTAATCCTAATAAACAAACTAATACTCAATTTACACTTATTGTAAATGCTCGTCTTTGTAGTGCTGATGGTGTTTGGCCTCAAACTGAAGCTGGTACTACTGCTTATATTCTTTGTTCTGGTTCTACTACTGCTATTCGTTCTCGTGTTTGTTCTTTAAGCGGTAATACTGGTGTTTGGGGATCTGAAGATAATTCTTTATGTGTAACTGTATCTTCTAATGATAATCCTTCTACTGGACGTTCATTTATTAAATTCCCTATTCGTTTTACTAATATTAATGCTGCTCAAATTCAAGGTAAACAAATTAATGCTATTCGTACTTCTTTACTTGAATATTTATCTCCTAAGGGTATTGCTATGAATGGTGTTGTTGTTGAAAGTATTTCTGATGTTAATTTATATGCTACTGGATCTCAAGTTGTTGTTAGAGTTGATAGTGATGCTACTACTGCTACTACTCTTAAGACTGAAACTGCTACTTATATTTCTAATGGTGTTTTCCTTAATACTTTACGTTCAAAGGATACAACATTTGCTAGTTCTACTGTTTCTGTAGATACCAATAGTGTTTCTGTAACAAATCACAATCCTATGACTACTGGTATGATTATTCTTATTGTTGTTGTTGTAATCTTTGTTGTCATTGCTGTGGCTATTGTTGTCTTCTGTATTATGAATCGTACAAAGAGTGCTAAGGGTAAGAAGGCTAATCATAAGAAGTTAGGTACTGTTCCTAAGGCTGCTACTAAAGCTAATTCTGGAAAGAAAGAAGCTAAGGCTACTAAAGTCTAAACATTGTATAGTATAGTCTAATATAATATACTTTATGTATATGTATTTTAAAAATTGATTCTCTTTTTATTTTATACGATATTTTTTTTGAATAAAGAATGTGTACAATTATTTAATTTTAAAATTTTATCGTTTCTTTTTATATTTATACAATACTAATTTATGCACTTTTATATTTTTGCTATATCTTAAACTTTCGTTTTTTAAAGAGTTTATAAAAATATTATTGTTTTGTTATATTTTAGCTTTAGATAAATATAAATAAATATTTTTCTAAACATGAATGTCCTTAAAAAACAAGAATTGATTTGGTATCTAGTAAGTGTAAAAATATGTATGTATGAACGACTATTTTTCAAAGTACTTTACTGTCACAGTATATTATATATTACTCTTTAAATATACAAAAAATCTTTAGACTTGTAAAGAAAAGAATTATAAACGATCTATTTTTTTTCATGATTCTTTTGGATTATTTCAGTGATTTTTTTGGTTTATTTGAAAAAATAATAGAACACAATTTTTTGTATTGGATTATAAAGATGAAAAAAAAAATATTTAAAAATAAAGAAGCTAATGTTTTTCTGATTCATAGGATATCCCAATAGTTCGAATTTTTATTATATATAGAGAAGAAAGAAAAGAATTATTATATGTAGATATTTTTATTTCAACATGTTTTTATTTGTTAATAGTGATATTTTGAGTTATGAAATTATTATTTAATTGAGTGATTGTTTTTCGTTAATGCATGATGGGAGTAAATATATAAAATAAACAATGGAGTTGTTTGGGATACCGTTTAAATCTATCCTCACAAATACAGCTTAATAGTCTGGCTATATGACTGAATATTGAGTAATCAGACCAGTGAAGGTTAATTTAGACAACAAAATGGCTCTATCATCAACAATAATAATGAAAATAAAAGTTGGTCAAATTAACCACAATTTGATAAAGAGCTATATGATTTTAAGAAAAAATGTTCATCATTTTACCGTGAAACTAATGGAGTCATTACGTTAGAACAATATTAAAACACGTCAATAATAATAAGGGCCAGCCCATATTATTTTCCATGACTCAAATGAAAAACGAATATCGTCGAACAATATTCTTAACCATTCATGAGATTATTAGGAGCCATCAAGATGAACAATTTCTGGTCAAGCTCCAATTTGTGTTCTAGCCTTTATTCCCATAATTCTTTTATTTCTAAAAGAATCCATTGATTATAGAGTCAACTCAATTTTGGATAACCGTGATTCGTCTAGAAATATAGCCAGTATTTTGTAGATTTTCATTCTTTTTTTCACGTTAGAATATTTTATTAAAAAAGAGATAATATATTACTGATTGACCTTGTCTTTTTGATTCTATAAGGGTACATATAATAAAGGTTACGTGTTTAAACAAAAAAATAGGCTATTTTAAGGGTCAACTTTTAAAGATATTCCTCTAATAAATTTCTTTTGTTTTGGATTATATACTATGTCTACTAGTGTATGAATATTTACTATTATTTTTGTTATTTATATTGAATAGATTGAACTCAAGCCTGTGGAATCAATTGATGTATATATATTGACATTTTTTTTTTAGTGATTATTCTACTTAATTTTGAATAATTTATTATTTCATTTTGCTATTTAGGTCCAAATTAGAAGAAATTCTACTATTGCCAAACAAGAATTACCTGGTATTAAATACAATGTAGATGGAGAAGAAGGTGTTTCTACTATTGTTGTTCAACAACGTGCTTCTTCCGTCATTGGTGATGATCCTTTATTCCAAGATCATGATCCCGTTAGAATTGCTCAAATTATCAAATCTGCCTCTACAGCTGCTGCTGCTCCTGCTGGTGATGTTGGTATATATTACATCTATACTGAACATAATTTTGCTTTATATTTTTTTTTAAATTATATGAATATTCTTATTAATTTATTTTTTTTTAAATAGAAAATAATGGTGCCAATCCTAATGAAAGTAAAACTGAAGATGAATATATTAATTGGTATGATTGCTTTAAAGGAGTTATGCCTACTATTGGTATAATTGGTATTTTATGTGCTATTGCTCTTCTTTTCATTCCTCTTACTGAAAATGTTTCCGTTCAAAGATGTGCTGCTGTTTTAGTTCTTATGGCTATTTTCTGGGTTACTGAAATGCTTCCTCTTGCTGTTACTGCTTTATTCCCTGTTGTCTTCTTCCCTTTCCTTTCTGTTTTAAAGAATGATGAAGTTGCTTCTCAATATTTCAATAACACTATTTTTATGTTCTTCTCTGGTTTCTTAATGTCTCTTGCTATGGAAAGATGGAATCTTCATATTCGTATTTCTTGTGCTGTTACTCAACTTTTCAAGACTCCTAGATCTCTTCTTTTTGGTATTATGTTTGTTACATGGTTCTTATCTATGTGGATTTCTAATACTGCTTCTGCTCTTATGATGGTTGCTAATGCTAATGCTATTATTCTTAATCTTGAAAATAGATATGGTACTAAAAAGATGGAAAAATTCTCTAAAGCTATTATGATTGGTATTGCTTTTTCTTGTAACTGTGGTGGTCTTGCTACTCTTATTGGTACTCCTCCTAATATGATTTTCCAACAAATGTATCAAGAACGTTTCAAACAACCTGGTACACCTGAAATTACTTTTGCTAATTGGTTATTCTCTCAATTCCCTACTTCTTTACTTCTTTTCATTTTAATTTGGCTATTCCTTGCTTTCCTTTATACTCCTTCTTCTAAAGAAATTTCTATTGATGTTAAACAATCTAAAGCTGAATATCATGCTTTAGGTAAAGCTTCTTATGAAGAATGGGTTGTTGGTATTGCTTTCATTATTCTTGCTTTCCTTTGGTTATTCAGAGCTACTATTTCTTTTGGTTCTTTCGAAATTACTGGTTGGACTAATCTCTTAAATCTTGATAAATACGTTAGTGATGCTACTGTTGGTATGGCTATGTCTTTATTATTATTTATTTGGCCTACTAAAGCTCTTCTTAATGGTAAACTGAAGTCTACTGATCAAAAATTCATTCTTACTTGGGAAACTGCTAAGAAACTTCCTTGGGATCTTGTTTTATTATTTGGTGGTGGTTTTGCTTTAGCTAAAGCTTGTACTTCTTCTGGTTTCAGTGCTTATTTAGGTGGTTTATTAAGTGGCTTACGTAATTTACCTCTTGTTTTATGTATTTTCATTATTTCTTTGATTGTATGTGTTCTTACTTCTTTCACTTCTAATACTGCTACTGCTTCTATCATTATTCCTATTATGATTAGTATTGCTCTTGAAATTAAACAAAATCCTTTATTCTTCTTATTCCCTGCTACTCTTGCTACTTCTTGTGCTTACTTAATGCCTGTTGGTACTCCACCAAATCTTATTGTTTTCACTTCTGGTAAGATTACTATCGTTGATATGTTCAAGTGTGGTGCTTGTGTTACTGTCTTCGCTGTTATTGCTATTCTTTTCAGTACTTTCGTCATGGTACCTGCTGTTTATGGTGCTCAAATGGATGTCTTCCCTGAATGGGCTATTGATCCTGTTGTCAACGCTACTAGCTTCTAAGTTATTTATATATATTTTGAATTAATAAAAAATATATATAAACAAATTAAAAATTATAAACAGTGAGATTTTTTATACAAGTTTCTTTATTTCTTTTTTTTTTACTAACTTTTTATTGTCTATATTTGTTTTTAAAAGTTTTTATATTTACTATGAAATATATTATTTATAGTAGATATAATTTCTATATGTACATAATCATTTGTTTTGTTATGATTATATTGATTTTTTTTAATTACCATTTATTATTGAATTTTTTAAAAATGAAAAGTGGAGTTTTATGTATTACATTGCGTTTCCTTTATTATCATCAAATATATATTAGTCATTATAAGTAAAAGATTAAATAAATGGAAACACTTTTTCTTCAGACAAATAACTCGAAATGTGAATAATAAAAGATTCTTTACTATGAATTGAATTTTAACCGTGATTAAATCTATTTTTTTTTTAAGAAAAAGGAGAAAGAACATTTGCAAAAACTATCTATTCTGTACACTATTTAAATTATAAAAATCTCATTATATCAATATATACTTTCTTTTTTATACAAAGTACATAAGATGAGTATTGAGAATAATAATAATAAACAAGTATGATTATATTTATCATAGTTTTAATTTCATTTAGAATTCGTCGCCTTTACTAACTGACACAAACAAAGAAAATAATGTATTCAACTTACATAATATTACATAGTATCTTCATAAATTATAGATAACAAATAATAGTGGTGTGAAACGTCCATTTCCAGATGATGATCATAATCAATCAATTAAAAGGCAAGTCTATATCTATTTTTAATGTTTATAAGTATTGTATATTTAGTTCTGATGATTCAATATCTACCACAAATTCAAATTCCCGAAATGTATATTATAAAATATTCTTTTTATGCTATTATCTTATTTAGAATGAGAATTGTAAAAAGGTTAAGATAGACCAAGAAGTTATAAATGATGAACATATAGAGGGTAATGACGTTCCATCGTCATCAGCTAATGTCAATATTAAGAATTCAAATAATTCTGATCCTGCATAGTATGTGATATAGTTATAAATATATATATAATATAATCATCTTTTTAGATATATTATTTGTATTATAAATATATTTTAATTATAATAAATATATATTCTTAGTGATTCTTTATATGGTGTTTTATTACCTGGTGACCCTATGCGCTCTTATGTATTTATAAACAAACCATGCTTTATTATAGGAAGAAATCCTTTTAGTGATTTATGTGTATATATATATATACTATTTTGTTTTGATATTTTATATTTATTAGTAATCTATATATATATAATTGTTTATATAGATATGTCAAAAAGTAATCTCTAATTTATCTTGTTGTATATATTATGATGAAGAAACTAATGAATATACTTTAAGATCTCTTGGTAGCTCTCCTATTTTCGTTAACTTTGTTGTATATATATTTAATATAGTTTATTTTTTTTTTAATTTTTTATTTTTTTTTAAAGTTTTTTGTTATTTTTGTTATTTTTAAATAATAAAAGTTATATTGTATATATATATATATTTATTGAAATTAAATATTTTAATAAGTATATGATAAATATAATAATTATATAATAATACTAATATATATAGTATATTTCCTCTCTTGGTACAACTACTTTATATAATGGAGATCTTATTATACTTGGAAAAGATATTGTTTTCTACTTTTTTGCTGCTTCAATTATTAATAATAAATTTGCTGTATATATATATATTATTTATATTATTAATTTTATATTATTTTGATGGATTTATTCATTATATTATTAAATTTCTTTTTCTATATATATATATATATATATATAGATTAAATACTTACCTAATAATCCTACATTTTCTTTCAATGCATTTCCTAAAAACGTTGATAAATTATTTAATATGAGTTCTTCTTCTTCTTCTTCTTCTAATAATAATAATACTAATGCTAATACTAATAATATTGCTAATAATAATATTAATACTTTAATATCTTCTTCTTCTTCTTCTTCTCAATTAAATACAAATCCTCAATTATATGAGAATATATATAAAGTATTAAAACCATGTATATCTTCATCTAATACACCTATCTCTAATGAAATGATTAATTCCATATTAAACCATTATCATATTCCTTCGGATTCAAACTCTAGAGATCAATCTACAAATAATATAAATAGTATATATATATTTATTATTTATAGAATCTTTAAATAATCTCTAAGTAATAATAACTATTTTTATAAGTAATAATATTAACATCATCTTAATATATATAATAATACATATAATAATAATAAATATATATCTAGTATCTAATCGTAAATCTACTTCTAATGGCGCCAAACCCTCCGTATTACCGCCACCTGTATTTTATACTATATCTCCAAGTATATCTCTTCATTCTTCTACTAACCCTTATAATTCATCTAAACATTCACAAAATAGAACTTCTATAAATCATAATAATAACTCTATCAATAACTATATATCTTCTTCTTCTATGAATAATATGAATAATATGAATAATAATAAAAATAATAATATGAATAATAATAAAAATAATAATATGAATAATAATAATACTATTTCTTCTTCTATTCCTCTTCATCCTAATAATGGTCCCTCATGGAAATGGAATAATTCAATTCCTTCTTCTATTATTCCTTCTAATGATATATGGCCTATCGATAATAATAAAACAAATATAAATAATAATTCCAATAATAATATGAATATGAATAATAATATATCTTCAAATAAGAACCAAAATACTTCTAACAATTCAAATACATCCACAAACACTCCCGCCAATATTCCCGCCAACTCTATTTCTATGGAGAATTCATCAAATTCTCTTCTTCCTCCTTCAAATACACCTTATTCTATATATGCTCCTAAACTAGGACCTAAAGATAATAAACGTGTATATATAATATATATATTAATTATATAGAATCTATTATATATATAATTAAAATAATTTATTTTCTCATTTCTTATTATATTAATTAATATTATATAGAAGAAGACAGTTACATTCTCCTCAAATATTCAAGGTATATTATTGTTTATATATTAGTTATTTTATAATCTCTTACTGTTTCATAGTATTATGTATATATTTATTATTTCAAGTTTACTAGGATTAATATACTAATCCCATTTATGTTTAATAATACTATATATATATATATATATAGACTCTACGACTTCTAGTTCTAATCCTGCCTCAATATCTGATAGTACATTATCTTCAGATAAGTCACAAACACCTTTTACAACTTATACACAAACTGAAGAAGAAAATGGTATATATATATATATAATAGACTATACGACTTTTATTATTTCAATTGAATTTAATTATTGATTTATTATATATATTATATATATTATATATATTTATATATAGATGCATTCAGTTATCATGTTACAATGAAGTATATAATTATATTATTCTTATTGATCTAGAATTATATATATATATATAGTAATGAATATCATGCAGTAGCAGCTTATCAATTATATCAGGAATCCCTCCAAAAGTTCGCGCCTTATTTACCATCGTCTTTTGTTATAAATTATAATACACAAGAGAATGATATTAAGCCTACTAATAATAATAGTAATACTACTACTACTACTACTACTACTACTACTACTACTAATAATAATAATAATAATAATAATAATAATAATAATAATAATAATAATAATAATAATAATAATAATAATAATAATAATAATAATAATAATAATAATAATAATAATAATAATAATAATAATAATAATAATAATAATAATAATAATAATAATAATAATAATAATAATAATAATAATAATAATAATAATAATAATAATAATAATAATAATAATAATAATAATAATAATAATAATAATAATAATAATAATAATAATAATAATAATAATCAAAGTACTAGTACTACTATTTCTACACCTGCTAGTAGTATTTCCGATACTATTAATATTTCTTCTAATATATCCACTTTTACTTCTTCTTCTTCTTCTCCTAAACACAATGATAATAATACTATTAATGATAATAATACTATTAATGATAATAATACTATTAATGATAATAAAAATGATTTGAATAAAGAAGAGGCTATACTTAATTCTGATTCTAATGATAGTAATAAGAGTGAAAGTAATAATCTTCATAATACTGATGATAATACTAATATTACTATAACTCCAATAGAAGAAGAAGGAGATGTCTTGATAGATTCTCTCTCTATAGATAAACCCTTATCTCTTGTAGATCCCCTTCGAACTGAATATCATAATATAGATGTAGACAGTTGTAATACAGAATTATCTCCTTTAGCTGTTACTCCTCAATATTCACCTATTAATGATACTTATACTTCTCCTCAATCTTATAAAGATCAAGAATCTATAAATATTAAAAACACTACAATTGATACTATGATCAATAATTCCCATGGGGATCTTATTGTTAATGATGAAGATACTCAAATGGCTCTTCTTCCTCCTCCTTCTTCTTCTTCTTCTCCTTTTGTATTACCTTATTCTAAAAGTTTAAAAGCTACTTCTAAACATCCAATTCATTCTACAAAAATTATTACACCTTTCCCTTCAGAGACTTTATCTTATACAGGAGCGAATATATTACAAGAACAATATACAAATAAAGATTATATAAATAATAATAAAGATTCCTTTAATTCTCCTTCCTTAGTCTTCTCAACTCCTACTACTTCAACTTCTATTCCTCCATCAGAAAATACAACTACTATTTCTGAAGTTCTTACTCCTACTACTATTACTCCTACTACTTCTCTTTCTCCTACTCCTCCAACTTCTCCTAATTATAATGCTTCTTCTCCTTATAGTGCCTCATCTCATTCTTCAGATTTACATATAGATACTAAAACAGATACTATTACTCCTTCTATATATCTCTCACCTACTAGCAATCCTATACAAGATACTACTAGTACTACTTCTCCTTCTCTTCCAGCTTCATCTACTAATATAAATACTAATTCAAAAAATATAAATAATGAAAAATTAATAGAAAAACAAAAATTAAATAATTCGAAGAGAACCAATACTATGCATAAGCATTCATTAAATAATAAACAAATTGATAATTCTGCGAATTCTAAGAATAATATACGTCATCGTGGGAATACTCAAGAATCAGCCAATCAAATGAATAGTATTCCTGGAGAAGAGGGATATCCCTCTATATCGACGTCATCTGTGGACGAGAAAATGTCGAAGAACCAATCAAATTCATTGAATCCTATTTCTATGGCTACAACTACAAGTTTATCTATATATAATCGTATTAAAGAAACTTTAAGTAGATATATTCATTCTTCTGTTACTATTAATAATCCTTATATTCAATTATATCTACGAAGTGATTGTAGTACCAGCAGAGAAAAACTATTAAGAGAACTAAATAGACAAACAGATATTTATAAACATTTTAAAGTATATATATATATCTTTTTAATAATATTATATATATATATATATATAGACCATATATGAAGCATTTATTACAGAACAAATTCAATCACTTGAAGTTGAAGGAAATGATTTGTATATATATATATAATGATTTTATATATTTTTTATATATTTTTATATTTATTATTTTTATGCTTTTTATTATGATTTTATATATATTTTAATTATTATTATTATTATTTTATTTTTAAAGATATTATTATTATCCTTATTATTCTATAGAGAGGATGAATTTTATTCTTTACATGAATCTATTAATTATTATAAATATAAACATGAAATACTTAAAGCAGAAGATAATAATGTATATATATATATATATATATATATATATATTATTATTATTATTATTATTATTATTATTATTATTATAGACTACATTAAGTCCCTACCCATTGGCTAAAAGTACACGTGATTATTTAACAAATACTATAAAGTTTGTTATACATCATAAACATTTAGTATCTACTTATGCTAAAGATATATATGATGATGATATAACTACAGAGAATAATCCTTTTTATTCCTTAATAACAGATAATACATCTGAAGTGAGTAGTCACAGTAGTGAAGATTATCTATATGATAATATGCCTTTCAGTTTCGATGAAATCGATCAAAACAATATTCCAAGCTTCTTCCCTATTGATGTTCCCTCTAGTTCTATTGGAGGGAATAGTAAAGATTTAAATATTATGGCGGGATCATCATCAAGAAAGAATATTAAGAAAACAAATGCTAATAAAAATAATATAGATTTCTTTGTTATTCAAAGTATATATATATATATTCGTTATTTATATTAATGTAGTATTTTATATTATTATATTATTATATTATTATATTATATTATTATATTATATTATTATATTATTATATTATTATATTATTATATTATTATATTATTATATTATTATATTATTATATTATTATATTATTATATTATTATATTATTATATTATTATATTATTATATTATTATATTATTATATTATTATATTATTATATTATTATATTATTATATTATTATATTATTATATTATTATATTATTATATTATTATATTATTATATTATTATATTATTATATTATTATATTATTATATTATTATATTATTATATTATTATATTATATTATTATATTATTATATTATTATATTATTATATTATTATATTATATTATATATAGGTGAACCAGATAGTAGTGACTACTGTAGTACAGTGTTAAAAGTAATTGCAAAGGAATTACAGGCAGATGTCATGGTAATTGTTGCTATTTTTAATGTTATTATTAATAATACTATTATTATCTGTGTTCTATTTTATTATATTATTATTTTATATATATTTTATGTATATTATTATTTAATATATTCTATATTTATATTATAGACTCTTTCTAAGGGTAATATGATTCCAGTAGATACAAATAATGACGGGAAACTGCGTATTTTCTCTTCTGTTCCTCTTTCTATTTATATGGATTATAAGTCTATTAATAATAATACAGATAATAACTTGAAAGTTACTAATGATAGTAATACTAATTCTACTACTAATAACAATAAACAAATACCACAGAGATCATTGGATAAAAGTCACGTGACTCCCATTCAAGAACCATCCAATAATAATTCGAAAACTGAAAATAGTATTCCAATAGAATCAACCGCTTCAAAGAAAAGTATATAATTATATTTAATATATTTTATTACTAATAATATAGCAATAGAATACATTAAATATAGATATATACTTATATTCTATTTATAGTTCGTTCCCGATCTTCTTCTATATCTCTTACAGCAAATGTATATATATATTATTATTATTATTAATATTATTATTATTATATTTATAATAATAATCATTATTATTTCTTATATTTATAGAAGTTTAAAGAAGGTGATATTTGTAAGATTGTAAGTAAACAACCTGAGTTAAATGTATATATAAATATATTATTAGTTTTATTTTTATTATAGCTATTTTTTATATATCTATACATGTTTTCTTTATCTAGACTTCTCTTTATGCTCCTCCTTCTTCTAAGGGATCTATATTAAAACAAGGAAATCAAGTGAGAATTATTAAATTATTTGCCACTACTGTATGTCTATATATATTCTATATATATATAATATATATAGTATATATAATTTATAATTTTATTTTTATTATGTTATACTAAAGAAAATTCTATATTATATACATTATTCTAGGCACTTGTACAATTATATAATTCTACAACTACAATTAATAACGTTACTATGAATAATAATAAGACTATTAATACTAATAATACTAATACTAATACTACTAATACTACTACTAATAATAATAATAATACTACTAATACTAATAATAATAATAATAATAATAATAATAATAATAATAATAATAATAATAATAATAATACCACTAATTCTTCTGTATATTGTATACCACTTATTTATTTGGAGCCAGTTGTCACGTGCGATGAACAAAAGGAGCAAAGTCAAGCTATAAAGTCATTCTATAAGGTATATATAATAATAATAATAATGAAAGTATTTATTATTTATATATAATACTAATAATTATATATATTATATATAATTATATTTTAAATATCTAAATATCTATATAATATTAATATTACTCTATTACAGGCATTATCTCCCTATCTTGAAAGTCCTTCTTCTTCTTCTTCTATTTCATCTTTCTCGTATTTCCCTCAAAATTCACGTTCTTTGGATGGCTTACAAACACGCTCCTTCCTTTCTGGAGCTATTTCCGCGAAAAAAGACTCTTCGAATGGATATTATTTGACAGAAATGAAGTATACACCTCATATATATAAGAATAGCAAATATGATGTCAATAATAATAATGAAATTAAAGTATATATATATATTATATTGTCATTATATTATAAACATTTAAATATATAGGAATCAAATGAAACAAAATCAAAGCCTCAGTATATATTATATAATTAATATACTATCTATATACTATCTATATATATAGTCCTTTATTCTTAATCATTAATTCATTTCACAAAGTATTCCGATATGCTCATTTCTTTGATTGTCTTTCTCTTCCTTCTCTCACGACGAAAGTCCCTGTTCTTTGTTTCTTTATAACTGAAAAGAATGCTGTTCCCGAAGACCCATATCCTCAAAAATCAGGTATTTTTTCACTTTCGCCTGAATCTCTTTTCAGCCGACAATTCAGTCAAAAAGAGAAAGTTTTACCTCAAAAAACAATTATTCCTTCTGAAACTATGTCTATCGCTTGCAATCCTTTCTCTACTGATATTTATCACTCTAATTTCAGTTATGATACACTACTAGAAACTGTAGTGTCACATGTAAATCCGTTTGTTATTGTTCTTCCTCCACCAACCAAAGCTGAAACAAAAATGGCGTTTGAAATACAATTGGAACACGATCATGAAGAGCGAGTAAAAATGCGTAATATTCAACTTGTAACATTATATATGAAGGAATTAAAACTATATACACGTAGTCTAGATTTTAAACAATTCTCAAATATATTGTTATCACCTTCTCAAATCATGTCTATTCTCCTCCAATCAATTACTATTCATTTAGAACACTATTCCGCAACCTATGAAACACTATCTTCTCTTTTGTTTTCTCCAAATAATATATATAGTGAATCTAGTCTTACAAAATATAATTTAACATATGATCAAGAAAAAGATACAATCAATACTACTGAAACTAATACTAATAATAATAATAATACTAATAATAATATTCCTCAAGATGTCTTAGATTATAAACATAATATTGAACAATTACTTAAGATTCAACATTTAGAAAATACAAAAATGTTATATATATGTAGACATGCACTTGAAAATAGTATTAATATTGTTCTTCAATTATATAAAATACAAAAACCTATTGGTAGAATTGTATATAGTTATTTATAATTATATCTATTATTAACCATGCTATTATTATATTTATTATTATATTTATTATAATATTTATTATTATATTTATTATAATATTTATTATTATATTAATTATTACATTTATTATATATCAATATAGAATGGTAAGAAATTGAATCAATATGAGCAAATGTTAATAGAACAAGGAGTATATATATCAAGTGATAGTATCCTTACTGGATTCAAAGATATTGGATCTTTAGATAAAGTGAAAGAAAAACTAAAAGTATACAATATATATGATAATACTTTTTTATTTATAAATTAAATCAATATATATATATTATTAGTATATATATTATTAGTATATATATTGTTAGTATATATATATACAATACTCTTTATATATAGGAGCAAATCATTCTTCCCCTCCAAAAGCCCTCCTTATTCTCGAAGAGCGGGCTTCTTAAAGGATGCAAAGGAGTACTGTTATTTGGACCTCCAGGTACAGGCAAAACCATGCTAGCTAAAGTATATATACATATATATATATTAATAATTATTATGATTTTAAACATTTATATATTCATGAAATCATATAATAATAATAATAATAATAATAATAATAATAATAATAATAATAATAATAATAATAATAATAATAATAATAATAATAATAATAATAATAATAATAATAATAATAATAATAATAATAATAATAATAATAATAATAATAATAATAATAATAATACATGTTTATCTTCTTCTTCTTTTTAGGCTCTTGCTAAAGAGAGTGGCAGTTCATTTATTTCAATTTCCTCTTCAACGATTGGTAGTAAATGGTACGGCGAAAGTGAACGTCTAACACGTGCTATCTTTACATTGGCTACTAAGTTATCACCTTCAATTATATTTGTTGATGAAATAGAAAGTTTATTAAGTCAGCGTGGAAAACGTAATGAAAATGATGCAACAAAGAAAGTAAAAACAGAGTTTATGTCTTTATGGGATGGTATATTATCATCAGGAGATCAAAGAATCGTGGTTATTGGATGCACAAATAGACCTTTTGATTTAGATGAAGCTGTATTGAGAAGATTTAGTAAGAAAATACTTATAGATCTTCCTAATGAAACCGAAAGAGAATCTGTATATATATAAATATATATTACATATCTTAAATATATATATATATATATATATATACTTATATCCTAATAGTTTTATATAAATATATATTTTTATTTTTATATATTATTGATAACAGTTATATTACTTATTATAATAACTAATAAATACGATTGATTATAATTATTCTAAACTAAATATATATCCATTATTATATAGATATTACATGCTATTTTAAAGAATGAACAAGTTTCTTCTAATTTTGATTATAAGCAAATAGCGAGTGATTCTGTTACTAAAGGCTATAGTGGAAGTGATCTCTATGCACTTAGTCAGGCAGCTATATATATTCAGATTCATCATATTGCTAATAAATCATTGAAAGAAGAGAAGAAGAGAAAGAAGAGTATTGCTATTATAGATATAGATGAAGAGAAAGATATTAATAATAATAAAGATGATGAAAAAGATATGAATACTTCAACCGGTATATCGATGCAAATAGAAGAAGAAGAAGATGAGGACATTTGGGGTGATGAAAGAGATGACTTATTAGTAGAAGAAGAAGAAGAGGAAGAATTGAGAGCTATTACGACAGAAGATTTTATTGAAGCTACGAAAGAAGTATATATATGTGTTAACTATTATTATTATTATTATTATTATTATTATTATTATTATTATTATTATTATTATTATTATTATTATTATTATTATTATTATTATTATTATTATTATTATTATTATTATTATTATTATTATTATTATTATTATTATTATTATTATTATTATTATTATTATTATTATTATTATTATTATTATTATTATTATTATTATTATTATTATTATTATTATTATTATTATTATTATTATTATTATTATTATTATTATTATTATTATTATTATTATTATTATTATTATTATTATTATTATTATTATTATTATTATTATTATTATTATTATTATTATTATTATGATTATGTTTATGTTTATGTTTATGTTTATGTTTATGTTTATGTTTATTAATAATAATAACGTACATAAATAATAATAATAGCATTATTATTACTTCTATCTATCCTCTTCTTCTTATAGGTGGGTAAATCATACGATACGGATAATGAAGTAGCCACAAAGAATAGAGAATGGCAGAAGAAATATGGTGATTTTGGAGATAGAGAATCCGAGCCTCTCTCTTATTTCTTATAATAGATATATAAATATATATATATATATTAATCTATATTATATGTATATATTCTTCATTTTTTCTTTGAATACTAAAATTGTTTTTATTATTTTCTTTTGTTATTACTCTATATATAAAAAAGTATTTTAATAATATTAAAAAAACATATATATTATTTAGTTTATAATTAACAGATATATTTATTATTTTTATATATATTTCGTTTCTCTTTTTTATTTGTTTTTAATTAACAGCATATTCAACTATTCGTTATATTTTTCATCTTTTTTATCTTTTTTTTCTAGTATTTACTAATTTGATTGCATATAATTAATTAACGAGTTATTTATAACTGTTTTTGTTTCATAAATAATTCATTTATAATATAATTTCTCTGTAATTCTTTTGTTTTTCATGTTAGAATGTTGTTCAAAATCCATTAGTTCTGTTTAAAATCGCTTTGTTATTTGAATAGTATATTTTTTAGTAGATAATTGTATTCACAAACTATAATATCATGCATTCAATATATAGTAATAAAATAACTAAACATAATAAACATGATTTGATGCTATTCATATTTAATATAGGATACAAATATATATATGTTATTTTATTATAAGAAAAGTAAAGATAAATTTATATGTTAAAATATCACTTTATTTTAAATGAATATTTTTATCAAACATCTGCTCAAAATCAACAGCCTATATATATGTGTTATATATATTATGCGTGTTATATTATATTATATTATTTTATATTATATATATAATATATATATTATTATATATATACAGAAATGAGTGTGTCAAATAAAAAGGGACCTGCATTCGCTCTCTTTATATCCATTTGTGAATATCCTCTTACTATATGTATATATAATATATATATTATTCTACATAAAAAAACTACCATATATATATATATATATATATACAAGGATTCACAAGTCCGAGAAATTTGGTCATATCTTTTAATTCTGTAAATACTTGATTCTATATAATAATAATAATAATAATAATAATAATAATAATAATAATATTGTTGTTATATAATGATTATGATGATATGAATGATAATATTATATATATATATATATATATATATACAACTGGATGTTCAGAATCTCTCATGAGATCACTAATATCGCTTATAGATATATATCCATCTTCATCATAATCTAGAATATTAAACCAAAATGGAAAACTAAAACTAGTCATCTTATCCTATATATATATATATAATTAAAATAATAAATAAAATAAAATAATATATTGTAATCTTTAATAAATATAAATAATCAGAGATATATAGAATAAAAATAAAACTAAGAAATATACTGCTAAAAAAAGATGAAGAAGAAAATATCCATCAAAAGTTAGCCAGTTCTTTCTGTTACGATCCAAACTGGCTTCTTTATCTTGTCCAAAAGATATATCACATTCTGATTGGTCTGGGATAGAATACAATTTCTTTAGAATAGAACACATATGTTGGTGAAGTGAGTTTTGTTCTGTGATCCCGAGAAATCTGTTAATCCTGCAGAGTACACGATGAATAATAGTAGAATTAAGGTATTGTTTAATTTGATTATGTATATGGCAATAAGGAAGAGCTATTTGAAATAATGGAATCGATGTATATATAGATAAGTGAGGAACATAGGAATAGAGAGAAGAAATAAATGAATTCTGTGATGAATATAAGAATGAAGAAGATAAATATAATACTGACTGTGGAAATAAATATATATATTCAGATGATAATAGAGATGAAGAAGGAGACATAGTATTATTAATAGATGAAGGAGATATATTATTGTTAATAGAAGAAGGAGACATATTATTATCAATAGAAGAAGAAGACATATTATTATTAATAGAAATATTATTCGTATTAAGAATAATATTATTATTGATCTGATTATGAAGTGGATATATATATGTAGCTTTCTTTAATGTAGATTTAAAAGAAGAAGAAGAAATAGAATTAGTATATAATGTTGGCTAGAGATGTGTATATATTATTAGATATAGTATAACATATATATTATTATATATATAGTATAATATAAATAATATATTTAAGAATATGTATAATAAAAATAATGTTGATAATAACAATAATAATATATATATACAAGGAATGTATATCGAATACAGTTTTGATAAAGCTCAAAGTATCGTTTAATATACTGTGATATAGAGAGAGGAGAGAAAGGAGCACTTTCAGGAAGGGATGAATATGTAAATAATGACAGTATTAATGACTATATGATATAGTATGAACTCAATGAATATTATTATATGTATATATAGATAATAAACAAAAATAATACATATGAATATAGATATATATACACAATTTGATTTTTTCCATTCTCGTTGAAGAATTTGATTCCATTGTGTTCCATTACAGTAAGCGAATAATAATAATATAATACATCGTATATATACTAAAAGAAATCGTTTGTTTACTTCTTCTTCAGAAAGAACCGCGGGAGTTTTAGAGATATATAGAGAAGTGGAAGAAGTTGGGAGAATTGAATATATATATGAATGTGATGAATCCCCGTGATTATTTATTTTATTATTAAAAGAATGATTATTTTGAATTGAATAATGTTCCACTGACGCATCCAGATAAAATCCCTCCAGGAAATCAACATTAATATCGAAATCTTTTCGAATTCTTTGAATAAGATCCGGTTTCTCCCATAGATATGTATAAAACATAAAAAATAAATTCCAAAAAGAAACTGTGTTCTGATTATATATAGATATACATAGAAATAGTCTATTTTGAAGTGTTTTTCTCTTTAAATACGATGAATAATAATCTAAGAATGTTTCAGAATGAATTAAAGAAGAATTTTCACATAGAAGAGGGAAATACGAAGAATGATTGGGTGGAGATGTAGACTGAATAGAGCTGAATATGGCTGATTTGGAGGGATTTGCTATAGGGATAGATAGAATACCATTTGGTGAATAAGTGAACATTGTATGAGATGTAGTTATATTCGCGGGGGAAACATCATTATAGGTTGTCGATGAGTCTATATTTATTATAATATATAAATAAATATGTTAATAATAAATATGTTAATAATAAGTATATTAATAATAAATATGTTAATAATAAATATATTAGTAATAAATATATTAATAATAAATATGTGAATAAAAAGTATGTTAATACTAAATATATAAATAGAATACTGGTCATGACTAAATGAGTATATTGTTTGTAATTATTGAATAAGGAGTGACGCAAGGGACAGGGGAACTGCAAAGTCTATTGTTTATTATATATATAGATATATAGAATTGATAGAAAGTATGTATATAGAATAGTAATAGTATTATATATATATATATATATATATATACTTGAAGAATCATAGTATAAAGTCGTTGTCCTTTCATGGTATGTATATTTATATTCTGACGATGCAATATCATCGATAAACTGGAGTCAATTTCCGCGGTTATTGGCTATATAAAATAGTCTATACTATATTTATATATACCTTATTTATATATAATAATGAATGAGGTATAATGTTATAAGAACACAATTCCTCAATTAATTTCTTGTTATTCCCGCGGGAATATACTTTCTTTAGTTGAGAAGAACTATTATCTTGTGCCTAACATATATATATATATATATATATATATATATATATATATATATATATATATATATACAATGGAATAGTTGAGTGGTTCACTTTTTATATTAATATCTATATATATATAATAATATAGATTAGTATATATATTAATAGCATATAAATATATATCGTAACATTTAGTAATATATATATACATTTCTTTTGAATTTGTGACTTCATCTTATTATATAAATGAAGGTATAATTCGCTATCGGATAAGACCTTATGAATACGAATTCGAAGAAGAGACAATGTTATTGGCTTTATGCTATATATATATATATATATATATACATATATATATATATTGATATATATTGATATATATATACATATATTCACATGCTCCTGCATTCATACAATTAGCAATCTAGTTATTAATAATAGTAATATGTATAATAAATAAAATAAAAAAAATAAGTATAATAAATAAAATAAAAAAATAAGTATAATAAATAAAATAAAAAAATAAGTATAATAAATAAAATAAAAAAAATAAGTATAATAAATAAAATAATAAACACTATAAACATAATAAACGTACAATATCAGCCGAGTTGCTTGAGGATATAATAATCACGGGAATCATGAATAAATAAGGATCTCTCTTAATTGTTAATATGAATTCTTCTCCCATCATTCCTGTCATTATATGATCCACTAAAATCATATTATACTATATATATATATATAGAATAAGAATAATATTCTGACTGTCTATATCTATTAAATAACATAATATTTCAATATATAAATAATAAAAAAAATTTAATGTACTAAATAATTAACTTATTACGTATTATATATATATACTGGAATGGGTTCATTAGTATATTTATATCTATATAATAATTGAAGTGCTTCTTCTCCACTGGAACACAAATCAGCGTCAATATTCAGTTTTTGTAACATCATTCTATTATATATATAATATATATATAATATATACAATCTATTATAATAAATAAGGTATTCAAGAAAATAGAATTATTTATATATAATATATATAATCTATTATAATAAAGTATTCTTGAGAATAAAGTTATATATATAATATATATATAGACTTTAACATTTTTAGAATAGCAATACTATCATCGACACATAAAATTCGAATTGTATTATTCTCTTTTTTTCTATTTATATATTTAGTTATAGACAATTCTTTAATACTATAAATAGAATACCTTTCATTTGTTTCAATAAGACATCTGATTAAGGCATCTTCAGTGATTGGCAGTGTTAAGATTAAATAATCATAAATATTATTATAGGAATGAAATAATTCTTCATCTGACTATTCATAAAGTAAATTTTTATCATAAATAACTATTATTTAAACATACTTTGTTGCATACAACTATTGTCTTTATCTTCTTAACAGTTGGATCAGTTGCTATTCGTGTTAGAAAATGCAACCATTCCACTTCATATCGATTTCCATATATACATAGTATATTCGCAGTTTCTTCCCTTAAGTACTTGATAGCATCTGCAGCGTACATATAAGAAAGTACTTCATAATCCTTAGCTTTAAAATGAGAACTGATATGAGGGAATAAATGAGAAGGGAATCCACAGAAAATAACAATTTTTCTATTTTGAATGTTTATTTCCATCTAGTAAATACCTTGAAATGAAGAAATGCAAAATAGTAGTCAACGAAGTGGGCAAAATGTGAGTTTTATATCAGGATCCTATTCTATTTTCATAATTGTTTTTGTTTTTAGGGATACCTCATATCACCCAAACTCCTAAGCACAATAAGAAATGGATCCTAAAAAGAAAAATTCATGGATATCAAAATTAAAAAATTATAATAGTTTGCAATAATTGATTGCAAAGAGCACTGGTTTCTTATAACGATTTGTACTATATTAGATGATAAAGTTGAGAGCAATGAATATAATAGTCTATCAACGACAATATAAATAATATTTTAGAATTATTAGCTATATGAACTATTTCTTTGAATATCATAAGTACATTTTACAACATAGAATAAGAATATATGGCTTTTTAAAAATGAACTAAACATCAATTTTTATTCATTTGGTCTGGCAAATAAATAACACTTTCTCTATAAAGAAAATAAGAATTACTTTTTTGATTATCCATCCTTCGTCTTCATCTACTATGCGAAAATCTACAAGTGTCATATTATATATATCAGTCTTTGCCTGTAATATCGTCTTTATACTTTATATTTTTCCTTATATGAAGCAAATGAGTACTTCGTCTTCAACAGTAGATAATCATCAGTTAGCTGGATATATCATAGGTATCTTCAAAAAATATATATTAATAATAAATAATTTATTTTCTAGAAGAGGAAACTGGAATTGATGGAAAAAATAATCAAAATAGTGTTGTAAATGGTATTAAAAATAGTACCAATGAAGTGGACAATGATTCAGAGCAACTGAGGTATAATTCTTTGAATGGAACATGGAATAAATTGAAAAACACGGCTCGATCCTATTTAGTTTCTAAAAAGAATAATTCCAGAAAGTCGTATCGACGCAATTTTCATTCAATGATCGAATTAGTAACGAATCAAACTATGGATTCTTCAATTAATCGATATGATTTCTTTGATTATCCTCTTGTTGTTGAAAATGAGACTTATAAATATGGTCAAGTTGTTTATTTATATACTGATAATACTGCTGTTGATATATTGGAAACAAAGACAATAAATAATTTTACATATCCTTTTTCTCTTCCTTCTTCTCGTCCATATTTTTATAATAAAAGTAGTAGTTTGGAGTTATCTATAGATTCTACAGGTAATGATTCATATCAATCTTTTTCATATAATCGTGATACTCATTTTTCATTCTTCTTATTACCTTCTGTAACAATAGAACAATTATTTGAAGATGTTCAATTAGTGGTATTTATAAAAACGAAATGGGAAGAATTAGGAAGAAGATTATTAATGCGTAAACATTGGAAACAAATGATAGAAGAAGCAGATGAAGTCGATTCAGCTCGTGTTTATTTCTTATTTGGTATTGATATGAATGATCAAGATAATACAGATATGAGAATAGAAGAAGAAGAAATGTATAATGATATTATTATATGTAATATAGAAGATTCAGATAGTAATAATACATTAAAAGTTATGATGGCTCTAGATCTTATTAATATATCAAAAGTTAAAATACCGAAAGTATTATTCATTGAAGATAATGTATGTATTAATTATAATAAACTTCAAACTTATATGAAAGAACTGAAATCAAAACAAACTTTTTCTGGTTTTCCCTCTTATTTCGACTCTCAACTCACCACAAATACTTACCCCACACAAATGTCCGTTTGTTTTCCTCATTCTTTTCCTTATTCAACGTCTCCCTTTATGCTATTTTCTGGATCTATTATTCCTCAAATCTTAAGTATATTCCCCTATATGCCGTGTATATATGATGAAGATACTCTTTTTCTTGGTCAAATACTATATTATATACATATTCCTTTATATTCTATATTCTCTTATCAACAATTGAATACTCTAGCCATGGATAGAACTAATTATTTACGATCTTTATATTTATATCCTGTTAATACATTATATATTAAAACTGTTTGCATGTAACTTTTTTATTCAATTCTTTTCTAGTATTATTATTATTTCAATTTCTTATAGAATATTTATATTTTTCTTTTTTTTTACCTAATTTTTGTAATTCTATTTATCATTTGATTATATTTCATTTTATATTAGCATCTATATATAATCATAATTGATTTTTTTAATGCTGTTGGTATACTTATAATAATCCTAATTCTATTTCATAATATATTTAAATACTTATATAAATATATTCTTCTTTTGTATAATTTTTTTTATATTATGTCTTTCAATAGTATTGTTAATTATATTGTATTAATAACTTATTTGAATTGTCCTCGTCTTCTATTATTAACAAATTATGCTGTTTCTTTTTCATAATTCTTGTTTCAATGTTTATTATAATATCTACTTTTATTTGTCGATATGCATTTTTTTTTTGATTTTAGTATTTATATGAATATATTCAATCTTTTCATTCTATATATTTTTTTAACTCTAATCAATGTATTTATTATATATTACATTCTTTTCTGTAATAATATTTATATTATTTTATTCATTTATTATATATATTATTATATCAGCTTTTATTTATGCAATTTTTTTGTATTTTGTTTCTAATTATTTTTTATCCTTATTATATACTTTTTAAATTTAAAAAGAAAAACTATTTATTTTTTTTTATCTTACATTCATATTAATCAATATTATATAGATTTATGGTACATACAGAATTCTGTTTTCATATTATTTTTTTTAGATATTTACATTTTGTTGGCTTTATGTATATAAACTTTTAAGCCCATAAATATAGTATTTCTGTAGATATTATATATTTATTATGAATTACTTTATAAACTGATATTAATTGTTTATTCATATAAAAGTGTTGGTCATATAAAGATTCATTTATGTTAAACAATTTCTTATAATATGATTAAATAGTCACTTATATCGTTCCTCATATATTTATAATATTATATTATAATAATATTCTATTCTTTCTTAATCACATAATATTCTATTAATATAAAACATACTCTCTTTTCACTTTGGACAAACATTTTTATTTTTCAATACTATACATTGTACTCACTATTTTCAGACATTTGACTCAATCATTATTTGTTTTTTTTTTTATTTGGTGGCACGTATATCAATAGAAATATATTGTTGTTTTGAGCAAATAATTCATTGTCAGTTCCTTTCTTATTCTTATTTATGCATGATTAATTGGAACATGCTATTATCTCTTAAATTATTTCCTATCTATTCTTGTTGACTTGATGACTAGTGAGATTATTAACAATAAAACAAAAATAAAATTTTAATTCGTGGAAATTTAAAAAAAAAAAAGCTCAACAGAAGTCAATAAACCACACCTTTTGATGATTTCCATGAAAAGAAAGGCAATTTTTAATTAATTTCAATTTATTGTATAAAACAGCACTTAAGATGCGTTTCTTACCTATTTTATTGTTATTTATCGGAGTATTCAGCTTCTCTTTAATTCATGAAGTTGAAGTTGGTGAAGTTGAATTAAAAAGTAATTCTACAGCTGTTACTGATTTAATTAATTGGTTTTCTTCCAAGTGTATGCTTATATTATCGTTGAAGTATCTATTATTCTATTAGCTACCAGTATTCCTCTTTATGTTAAAGACTATACTGGAATGGACAGAGGTATGTTTATGTTTTTATGTCTCTTATATATATATACATTGCCTATATTCTTTTTTGAATATATATAGGTCTTGTATCTGGAAAAAATGTCGCAGAAGGTGAAGTTATTGCTAGAGTTCACCTTCAAAATACTATGTATATTTTATAGATATATATGAATTTTGAATTTAAATATGAATTTCTATTTTACAATTCATATTTCTATATATATTCAAAGTATTGTTCACTTAATGCTACTATTTTGTTATAGTAATCGTGCTAATGTTATGGGTACTTTCCCAAGGGAATATAGAGATGCTCTTTCGGGTATCAGTGAGTCCGAAATACTCGCTTTTTATTTAATTTTACAAAGAGCTTTAGAAGAAGATTCTAAATGGAATATTTATATACGTGTATATATTATATTTTATTATTATTATATTTATTCTATTTATTTTATTTATTCTATTTATAATGTTTATTTTATTTGTTCTATTTATTCTATTTATTCTATTTATAATGTTTATTTTATTTGTTCTATTTATAATGTTTATTTTATTTGTTCTATTTATTATTATAATGTTTATTCTATTTATTCTATTTATTCTATTTATTCTATTTATTCTATTTATTCTATTTATTTTATTCTATTTATTCTATTTATTTATTTATTCTATTTATTATTATATACATAAATATATAATTCTAAAGGCTCTTCCTCGTTATGTGAATCTTCCGGTGATGTTTTCACCTGAAGAAATCGATTTAATTGAAGAATCCTTTATTAAGGATTATATACGTTATTTAAAGCACGATCGTCAAAATTTATATATAGCGAATAATAAATTATTTTGTAATATTGCTAAACAAACATTACCCTCTTCTAAGAACATTCTATGGGCTTGTTCTTATGATGCGTTTAATTGGGGTTTAAATATAGTATCATCACGTGCTATTAAAGTAAATCAAAACTTATATATAGTTCCTCTGTTGGACTTCAGAAACTTTATGGCCGCAGGCTCGGTATTCATTATTTTATTTATTATTATTATATTATTATTTATTATTTATATTTATATTTATTTAGTATGTTTATATTTATTTATTATGATTATATTTATTTATTATGATTATATTTATTTATTATTATTATATTTTTTTATTTATTATTATATTTATTTATTATTATTATATTATTATTTATTGTTTATATTTATATTTATATTTATTTAGTATGATTATATATTATTTATTATTATTATATTTATTTATTATCATAAGAATAGTTTTTCATTCATATATATATATATATATATAGGCTTATGATAATAAGGATAAGAAGATGGATGATTACCATGCTATTGTGGGGAATATGTTGGTGATTAAAGCCAACAGACCCTTCAAAGAGGGTCGTCCTATTACTTTAGATTATGAAGGATATCCTTCTCATTATTATTTCTTTAAATACGGTTTTGTGCCTCGTAGTAATCCCCGCGATTGTTTACTTATTAGTCTCCCTCCCTTCCAAGGTCCAATCTCCCATCTCATGAGAGTCCAAAAGGTAATTCTATTATCTATTATTTTATTGTTATATTATATATTATATATATTATTTTATTATTCTATAATATAATACATATATTATTACATCTATCCCATATCTATATATATATATAGGTACTTTCCTTATGGGGAATACAAGAACAGATGCCCATGTGTTATGATGCGGTGCGTCATCTTAACGATCATATCTTAGTATATCTAGGTCTTCAAGATGCACGTGATTCTGTTCTTGACCGTTGTATTTCTACAAATGGTGATATGACTTCTACTCCTTCTCCCGCGGGAATCAAGGCTGGTGATAGTGATTCATTAATGTATGAGAAAGAAACAGAAACAGGAGAATGGTCCTTAGAAAGAAAGAAGCAATGTATATGCGGTCGAAATGAACAGGAAGGAGGGCAACAAGCCTGGGATGATCGAGCTAAAGCACTTAAAGAAAAACTATACCAATTCTTACAAAATAATTTTAATAAATATACTACTTCTCTTCCTGAAGATAATGTATATATTATTATTATTATTATTATTATTATTATTATGTTTATTATGTTTATTATATATTTATATATATTTTATAGTATCAAATTCATGAAACTCTATTTCCCTCCAAACCCTCACTTCCCTCTCGTTTCCCCTTCTGGTCTCTTATTGCTTCCTTTTTTAAATCTTCTCCTCCTTCCCTCCTTCCTATTCAATGGCGGGCATCTCGTAAGTTATTATATACTTTAGCTATAGATCATTTGGGGTATGGGGAGAATCTTCAACAATTAGTAGAACGAAGAAGAGCTACTCGAAGAGTTAACGATGTATATATATTTATATTATTTTTATATTATATTTATATTATTTTTATATTATATTTATATTATTTTTATACATATTTAAACTATTTATATATTTATCATAATATTTCTTTTACTCTCCTTTATATATACTTTATAAAATATATAATGATTTTTCTTTCTATATATATACTATATCTATATGTTCTATTTTATGTTATATTCACTAGACTACAATGGATTATGACCAATGGGTGCGTATTCACTCCTCTGGCGTTAAACTGACCCTCAGTGACACACTCTGGGAATCCTACGGTGTTTTTGCTCTTGATAACATTCGTAAAGGAGATACTGTTGCTACTTTTAGTGAAGTATATTTATTATTATTTATTTATTTTATATATATATTGTATTTATTATGTTTATTGTTATCTTTATATTTTTTTATACTTTAATTATAATATATTATATTTATTATTATATTTATTATTATATTTATTATTATATTTATTATTATGTTTATTATTATGTTTATTATTATTACTCTCCATCTTATTCTATATATATATATATAGGACATAGTATTAAGTATGGATACATTATATAACGATAGGGAGGTCGGTGATGATTTCATCGAATTAAAGAGAGAAGGTCTTCAAGAACAAACATTACTTGGTCTATATATCCTGTATATTATTATTATTATTATTATTATTATTATTATTATTATTATTATTATTATTATTATTATTATTATTATTATTATTATTATTATTATTATTATTATTATTATTATTATTATTATTATTATTATTATTATTATTATTATTATTATTATATACCTATATATAGTTATCAATTAGAGATCAAAGAGGGTTCTTCTTTCTGGTATCCGTCGTTCTCTTTATTCCCTGCCCTTACCTCTAAAGATCTTCCTATTCTTCTCCATCCCAACGAAGTCATTGCACTCAAAGGTAGTCCCATCTACGACGCTATTCTCCGCTATAATGCAACCATTTCCCACGATTATTCAACTATTCAAAAAGCATTATATAAATTAAAATCTCTTAAAAAACTGAGAACTATTTTCACTTATGAAAAATTTAGAGTATATTATTATTATTATTATTATTATTATTTTTATCATTATCTTTATTATTATTATTATTATTATTATTATATTTAATATAAAACATCATTATAAATCTATATAATACTATCGTTATTCTACTTACATGTATAGTGGGCTCGTATTACTGTCGATAACCGTGGTTATTTGCATGGTGGTCATTGGATGTTATTCCCTTATCTCGATTGGGCAGAATCCTCTATATATCAATCCCTAGGGGATGAACCTACTATCAGTTATAATGTATATATATATATATATTATTATTATTATTATTATTATTATTATTATTATTATTATTATTATTATTATTATATATAGAGACAAACAAGAGAATATAGTATCCGTCACAATGAGAATGTTCAAAAATCAAAAGATTTCCTTGTTCATTACGGTCTTCCTAACTGGTTTATGTACATGTATGTCTATTTTTTTATATTCCAATACTATTATTATTATTATATGTATATATGGTTTTATTAGAATTCTTTTATATATATATATATAATCTCTCTCTTCTCCTCTATAGGTATAAAGGCAAGACACTTCCCTCTTTAGATCGCGATTGCTATCGATTTGATGTCGCTATTAATCCATTAGACAATGATTATATTGTAAAGAAAGAATTACTTTTTAAATATAATTTACCTTTAAATACCTTTTATTGTATTCCAGAACGATATGAAGATTATCCTTCTGAATTCCTTGCTACTTATAGTATAATTAATGGAATAGATCCAGATAATACTAAAGAAACACTTCTTCTCCTTCTTAAAGATATACATAAACGATATCATAGCTATATCACACCAAAAGTCTCCGATATACGTAATGCAAAGTATATATTTATTATCTATTATTATATATTATTATTATCTATTATTATCTGTTATCAATTATTATTATTATTATCTATTATTATCTGTTATCAATTATTATTATTATTATCTATTATATAAAATTATCATCTTATTTTATCTAGACGTGGCTTAGTAAACGAAAAATACACCGAAATGAATCGTTACCTCTCTATTGAAAAGTCTCTATTGTTTAATATTCGAAAGAACTTAGCAAAATATTTACATATCACCACAATTGACTTTTAAATAGACTGTTTTTATTTATTATTTTGATTTACTTATAGAGATTATTATTTTTTATTTCTCTAGTTTATTTTTATATTCTCTGTATTGATTTTTATATTTCTCCATTTTTTTTTATTTACTTATATATTTTTCTCCATTTTTTTTCTTCCATATATATCTATATAACTTTCCTTATAGAATTATGAATTTATTACTCCATATTAATTTATTATATAACTTATGGAATTATTTGTCTATATTAATTTATTACTTCATATTTATTTACTTTTCTCATTTTTTCTTTAACTTACATCTTTATTATTGATGAAGAACGTATCTGTAATACCCATTAAATTATTATTTGTTTTGCTCATTTTTTTATTTCTAAAAAAAAAATAACATTAGTATCAATTATACACTATTGTTTCTAAAAAAAAAACTTTAAAATGTCAAAAATAATACGTTGTGAATACAAATGCCGAATAAAATACATAATTTATACATATGTTGCATAGAATTATATATATAGAATCGTATGAAACATTTAAAAAAATAAAAATTAACAAAAGTAGATAATAAACCTGGTCTTCAAAGCTTTATTAATACTAATCTATATTTAGAGACTAGAAGGATAAAGCATAACACGGACAGTCTTGCCCATAGCTTGAGGAGGAAGATTCTTCTTGAAGACAGCACGTACAGATACAAATAATGAATAGAAATATTGTTTTCAAATGCAGATATTATTCGTAAAATGAAGAGAAAGTAATATGTTAAAAAAATATATCAAATAATATATTATATAAATAAATATAAAAACATATAAAACACATTTAAAACAAAAAATATATTGACAGCACGTACAGTTCCGTTAGTACCGTGAGTCTTGGTGATCTTACCCCAAATGCAACGGATCTTGCTACCATTGATACGGTTGTGAGCTCTGTAAACATAAGCAACACGCTTGCCGAGGTAGAAATCAGCAGCCTTTCTGCTTTGAACACCGTCAATCTTGAGGAGAGAAGTGTTAGAATATTGAGCACATTGAGATCTCTTGTAACCAAGGAAAACACTGTTGACGTATAATCTAATGGATTGAGTAGACATTTTTAAATAAAGTAAAAGTCATAAATTAGCTTCAATTTTGATAAAAAATGATTAGAGAAGAGATTCAAATTTCGTTTGTTATCACAATTTATAATACAAAAAGTTATAATCATATCTATATACTTACTTTCTGCGTAAAAAGACCAAGAAAATTATTAACAAGTTTATAAGAACAATGGTTTAAAGGGACTTTTCTCAAAATTCATTTTACATGGGGATGAATACAAGTTATTAATAAACTCTGTATGAAAATAAATTTATCCAGGGGGTCAATTAGTTTTCCAAGGTTATTCCAGTATCCGTGAATATTCGAAAAAAATACCTATATTTGTATAATTTCCTATGTTTATTCATTTTTGTTTTTATTTTTCATTTTTGTTTTCATATCCTTTTTCTATTTTTTTTCTCACTGTATTACAAGAAATAATCAGAATTAATTTATTTTATCTTTTATACCTTTATTATACAATTAGTTTTTACTATTACAAAGTACTTCTTTTTTACTTTTCATATTAAAAGTTTTTGAAACGTATTGTAAGTGTTTTTACGAAGAACGAGAATAAATTACAGTATAGTACTCTAGTGATTCTTCTTTTTATTTCATAATTCTACATTTCATTATCTCTGTAATATGAGATATATATGGGTTATTCATTTTTCTAAGTGTACGCACATTATGATTGATATGATATGTGATATCCTTATTTAAAGTTTTTTTATTTTCACAATGAATTGTACAAATCGTTTAAAAGTTAAAAAAAATAAAAAATACACAATGCAAGGAAAAACATTGTTCACAATTATCTTAAATCAACATAAAGCCTATGCTAAAGACCTACGTGAGATAACTAAATTAACTTTCATATGTAAAAAATATTTTTATAAGAATTGATATAACTATAATAGACTATAATAAATATTTAGAAACTTTTAAAATGAAAAATCTAGAATTTTTTTTAAAGAAACGATTGGAGTTGGTTTTGAAGACCACAATCGTTTTTATTGTTTTTCTATTGAAGTATGAGTTACTCTGTTATTCTATATGCATTTATTATAGGTATTCTGATTTGTGATGAGTAAAATAAATAAGAACAACAGTATTAATAAAGTCAAAGAATTAGAAGCTGAAATTGAGCATGGTTCTGAACAGGCTGAAACAATTAAAAAAACATCTAAAGGTATTGGAAGCTTTCAGAAAATGGGTTTGTCTTCAGGTGTATATAATGGTGTTATGAAAATGGGTTATAAATTACCTACTCCCATTCAAAGAGCTATCATTCCTCTTGCTTTAACTGGAAAAGATATTGTAGCTATGGCTAGAACTGGTTCTGGTAAGACAGCTGCATTTGTTATTCCTGTTTTAGAAAAACTTGGTACTCATCAAACGACATCTAGTGCTCGTTGTATTATTCTTTCTCCAACAAGAGAATTAGCATTCCAAACATATCCTTTCATTCTTTTTATTCTATGATTCTATAATTCTTAGTATCCTACTATTCATAATTCAAAAATATCTTCATTCAATGTTATTTTTTCTAATTCTATACTTATTTATATATATATGATTCTTAATTATTATACATTTTCAGTATGTAAGAAATTAGGTCGTTATACGGATATACGTAGTGAGGTACTAGTAGGAGGAGATAATATGGATAAAGATTTTGAAGCTTTAGCTAGATATCCAGATATATTAGTAGCTACTCCTGGTATATATATATTGAATTAATATTATTATATATATTGAATTAATATTATTATATATATTGAATTCGTATTATTATAATTATATATATATATAAGAGTGAGTTTGCTATATAAATATAGTATAAACTGATTCTATTATTATTTTCTATATTCTATCCATATAACTATATATTATTCATTAATAATCATTAATAATATATATATATGTATAGGTAGATTGATGCATTTACTGATGGAAGTTCCTGATTTTAATTTAAAAGGAGTTGAATATATATCCTATTACATAACTTATACTATATATATATATATCAATTTATATATTCTTCTTCTAATAGTTCAATTTATACTATTTATATATATATATATTTCTTAATATATATACATTGTATACGATGAAGCAGATCAACTTTTTGAAATGGGTTTCGCGCCACAATTAAATGAAATTTGCCGCCAACTTCCAGTTCACCGCCAAAGTTTCTTAATTTCCGCTACTCTTCCCGGTAAATTAATGGAATTCAGTCGTGCTGGTCTGAATGATGCTGAAATCGTTCGATTAGACGTTGAAAGTAAATTAAGCCCCACGTTAAGTAATACATTCCTTATTGTTCGACAAGTATATATAAATATATATAATTTTTTTGAATTAAAGAAAAACAAAATTCGTATACTATAATTTGATTATATATATATATATATATATATTCTCTTTATTTTAAAGTCTTATTGTAAATGGATCCTATATATATATATATATATAATTATTTATTCTTGTTTATATATATAGGAAGAAAAGACTGCTGCCCTCCTCTATCTCCTCCGTGATCTTTTGGCGGGAAAAACGGGTATCATCGTCTTCGTAGCTACTAGACACCATGCGGAATATATTAATGTATATATATTATATATTATATATTATATATATTGAGTTCTTTATGTATAGTATTATTCTATATATATATATATAGGATGTTCTTAAGGCTAATAAAGTTGTTTGTACAACTATTTATGGTTCGATGGATATATCCTTATATATATATAATAATAATAATAATAATAATAAATATAATACTATAAAAATAGACTTCCTTCTCTTTCTATTCTATTTTTTTATTCTCTATATATATTCTCTTTAACATCCCTTCTTACCTCTCAACCCGTCAAAGTAACCTTGCTCTATTCACTTCTTCCCGCGTTCCTATTTTAGTTGTAACGGATCTTGCCGCCAGAGGTCTCGATATCCCGATATTAAACATCGTTATTCATTATGATTGTCCTTCTTCTCCTAAGTTATATATACATAGAACAGGTAGAACTGCTAGAGGAGGAAGAGAAGGTACTGCTCTTGCTATTGTATATATATATATATATAGTATAGTATAGTTTTTATACTATATATTTTATTATATACTTTTAGATGTTCTATATATATATATATATATATATATATATAATATAGTTATTATACTATATATTTTATTATATACTTTTAGATGTTCAATATATATATATATATATAGTATACTCCTAGTGAAGTTCCCTATTTATTGGATCTTCTTCTCTTCATCGGACATGATGTAGAGAAGTACACAGAACCAATAGAATGGAAGGACTTGTCTCCCTCACATCTTTATTATGGTCGAATTCCCAGGATTATTATCGATGATGAAACAGAACGTATTGAGCATTTACATAGAGATAATATTGAAATAGCTACTACTTATAAGAGTGTTAATAATGCGTATATATATATTTAATAATATAATTTATTCTGTATATATGCTTCTATACATAATTATTCAATGACAATGTTCTTTATTATTCTATATATAATTATAAATTATACATAAATTATTCTTTTATTTCTATTCACTACTAATAATCACTCTATATATAGTTATAAATTATACTACAAGATGCGTCCGGAGCCTTCTTCTCGTTCTATCGCACGTGCCAAAGAATTCGATAGTCGTCTTATTCATCCCTTATTCTTAAGTATGGTGGATAGTCAGGAAATGGAAGGAGAGAAGGTACGTGAGAGCTTACATTCCTTTCGTCCTCATAATACTATCTGGGAAGATGAAAAAGTTAAAGGAGATACAGCTGTATATATATATATATATATAGTATTATATACATCAAAAATAATTTATAAAATTATTATATTATATTATATATATTATATTATATATATTTTATTATATATATCTTATTATATAATAATGAAAATGATTAGTTAAATTATAGATGATTATTATACTCATTAGTATAAGTATATTAATTATATATATATATATATATATAGATTATGCAGAAGAAGCGTCGTATGCATCAGTATGCTATTTTAAAGGCTAAGGAAGAAAAAAAGAAGAGTATGTATATATTTTTAAGAATTACTCTCTTTTTTATATTCTATATATGTATATCTATATGTATATCTATATATATATGAATATATAGAGGATTTAGAGAATCATACTACGGAGGAAGCTCCCATTTCTGCTGAAGAATTAGAGCGTTTTAATCGTGAGATGGAGAGGAAGAATAACGCTGTGGATACCAGTAAACCTCATATTCCAAAGGCACTTCGAAAGAAGGCCAAGAAGGAAGGAAAACAAATTACTCATGAAGATCTTAAAGGTATATATATAATATAATATAATATATTATATAATAAGGCATATGTTATTATTGTTTGATTTATATTTATGACATGAAAGAGAATATTTATTATTATTATTATATATTATATAGAAATGACAAATAATTTGGAAGATATTGATGAAATTAAAATCGAAGAAACACAAAAAGATGGATATAAGGATGATAAGTATTATATAGACCCTGAGCGTCCTCTTCAAATGACAGCTACTAACGAGTTCTTAGGAATCAGTCAGAATGAACAGAAAGAAAGCTTCATTAATGATGCTATCTTTGAACTCATGCCTGATGTATACATATTATTATACATATTATATTATATATTATATATTATTATTATATATATTATTATGATATATTATACATATTATTAAACATATTATTATTATGATATATTATACATATTATTATATATATTATTATGTATATTATATATATTCTCTTTCTTCTTTATAGAATGCCTCTCAAATCAATTCTCAGCGTCGTATGGTCCGTTGGGATAACGAGAAGAAGCGATATGTTAAGGGAACAGTAGGAGAATTACAAGGTAATAAACGTATTCGAAATGAAAGTGGTAATATTATTACTGCTAAGAACTTAAAGAGCCGTGGTGAAATCTATAAGAAGTGGAAGAACCGAAATAAGGGAGGTATTTATGATCGTGAAGATAATCTAAAGAAGTATGTGATTCCCGTGGGAATGAGCTATTATTCATAGCTATTTTTTCATTTATTTATATATTATACATATATATAATGAATATATGTAATAAGTTTCAATATATATATATATATTTATAGAGGTCAAAAACGTGTCATTGAATTTAATGATGATGACGAGTATATATATATATATATATATATATATATATATTCACTATTCTTAGTATATGCTAATATTCTATATATATAGTTCTGGTAAGAGAAGTCGTACGAATGAAAGAGATAAAGGTGGAAAACGTATATATATTATTAATAATAATAATAATAATAATAATAATAATAATAATAATAATAATAATAATAATAATAATAATAATAATAATAATAATAATAATAATAATAATAATAATAATAATCATAATATCTCAGATAATAATATATATATATATATACGTATACGTAATGAATTGAAGTCTCGTGACGATATACGACGTGATTTGAAGGAAAAGGAGAAGAATAAGATTAAGCAGATGAATAAGAAGGATCGTCGAGAACTCTTTAAGGGAGGTGATAATAAGAAATCATCTTTCAAAGGAGGGCGTCAAACTGGTTTTTCTAGTGATAAAAAACGTGGTTTTTCAAATGAAAGAAGTTCTACTCGTAAACCGATGAAGAAAGGAGGATTTAAATCGGATATGAAGACTGGATTTAAGTCATCTTCAAGAGGAATGGATAAAGGAGGCAGAAGAGGTGGAGATAATAAGAAATCATTTAAGAAGGGAGGAAAGAAATTCTAAATAGTCTCTATCTGAGATCAATATATCATTCAAAACAAGTTGTTTAATTGTTATTGTCTGTTTTTTAAATATTTATGAATATCATTTTTATGAAATTGTTTGTTATTTGTTTTATTTGTTGTAGTTTTGTTCATTTGTCTTATCTTAACAATTTATAGAACACAACATTACTTATATTTTTGTAAAAATGAAGTTTAGTGTGTCTTTTAATATCATTTATCTACAATTAAAAATATATCTCCATTTTTCATAAACATTTAAATACTCTCTAGATTCAAATTTGTAATGTAAAAAGAGTTGAACTAGTTCTATGATATAAACTATATAAAAATGTTAATTGAAATGATAATTGGCTTTGTTTAGAATTCAAAAATAAAAATTTAGATAGATAATTTGAAAATAAGTAATAATAAATTAGACTAGTGGTTTATAGAATAAGAATAGTCTAGAACAAAATAAAAAACAAATCTGTCTCTTTTTAGGCAAAGAAGCGAGAGAAAGCAACATAAGAAAAAAAAGCAATAAGAAGTCATATTCCCATGAATATGAATACAAAACATTTACCCTAGGCCTAAATGAGAAATTATTAAGAGTTGTTAGTACTAAAAATTTCAATAGGGTGGGGGTATTTCACACAACTTTTTCTTTTCTCTTTTCATTAAAATTGTCTCTTAATATACTTTGTTTTTACAGAGACTCGTTTGACTTATCTATATAATGGTATGTGCTTATTCTATTGATTATTACTTCTTGATTCTTGTGAAATTAGATAATGAAAATTTATCTAAGAGATATAAAACAAAAATGTTGTTTGACTTATCTATATAATGCCTAAGCAAATAACTGATATTCGTGATTTCTTACAAAAGGCTCGCCGAAAGGACGCTAAGAACATCAAGATCAAGAAGTGCGCTCAAGGAGTCACTAAATTCAAGATCCGATGCAGCAAGTATCTTTATACTCTTGTTGTTAAGGATGCTGCTAAGTCCAAGAAAGTACTTTCTACTCTTCCCCCTGGTATGCTTATTAATATATTTTATTATCATAACATCTAATTATATATGTTATGAATTTTTTCGAATTTAATTAATCATATTTATTATATTTTTCTATATATAGGTCTTAACAAGATCACCATTAACTAAATAAGCCCCATAAAGACGAGAACTCTGAAGTAATTACTGTTTTAAGTTGAGATAGTAATGAAACTACTTTTAGTTTGGTTTCAATTATTTATAATATTTTCAATATACAACTATTGACTTACACTATTAAATATGTTTTTAAAATCAATAACAAAACAGACAAGTAAACAAACAAATAATAACATGAAACAAATATTTATAGTTTAATCCTTTCTGAAAGGCTTCTTGTTACCACCACGGAAAGGTTTTCTATCACCATTGAAAGGCTTTTTGTGAGCATTAAAGGGCTTCTTTTCTCCATTAAAAGGTTTTCTATCGTTATTGAATGGTTTTTTGGTTCCATTGAAAGGCTTTCTATCACTATTGAATGGTTTCTTATTACTATTAAAAGGCTTTCTATCACTATTGAATGGTTTTTTGTTTCCATTAAAAGGCTTTTTATCACTATTAAAAGGCTTCTTATCACTATTAAAAGGCTTCTTATCACTATTGAAAGGCTTTTTATCATTATTAAAAGGCTTCTTATCACTATTAAAGTGAGGTTTTCCTCCCTTCTTTGTATTTCTCTTCTGTTCCATTTCTTGTTTCATTTCTAATCTCTTTAAGACCTTCTTTTGCTTTCTTCTTTCCTCACGGTTAAATACATCTAAACTCTCAATCTTTTCAACAGTTAATGGTCTTTCACAAACAATTTCACCAGACTTTTTAAGAGCAGCTTCAACACATTCAGGTTTAGTAAATTCAATACAACCATATCCTGCAAGTCTTCCATTAGAATTCTGTTGAAGGAAAATGGTTTTAATGTCTCCTAAAGAAGCGAATATAGATTTTAATTGGTCTTCAGTGATTTCAAATGACATATTACGTAAGAAACTATAATAATATATATATATAAAGTATTTTAAGCATAAAAATAAATAAGAAGAATTTAGATAAATATATAGAAGAAGAATATAATAAAGAGTTAAAGTATTCTTATTATTCTTATTCTTATTATATATATATACACGCAATTATTGACATCCATATGAGGCACAACTTGTACTACACGAGGTTTCTTTTCAACAACAGGAGTATTATTATTATTATTATTATTATTATTATTATTATTATTATTATTATTATTATTATTATTATTATTATTATTATTTTCTACTTCTTTTTCTTTAGGAACAGGAGTTATTTGTTCTTTACGAATAGCTTCTTGTTTATTATTTTGAACTTTTTTATTATCTGAAACTGGTTCCGCAGTTCTTTTTATGGATTTCTTTTCTTCAACTTTCGTAGCTTTAGGAGTTTCTTTTTTAATTTCAATAACCTTCTTTTCTTCTTTTTCTTCTTCATCATCATCACTTTCTTCTTCATCATCATCATCATTATCACTTTCTTCATCATCATCATCATCACTTTCCTCTTTTTCACTTTCTTCTTCATCTTCTTTATCATTATCACTTTCATCATCATCATCTTTATCGCTTTCATCATCATCTTTATCATCACTATTACTGCTTTCTTCATCACTAGAAACATCACTTGCAGATTCATATTCTTTAGCAAAAGTTTCTAACCATTTACCATTAGAGTCCTTTAATTCACTGAAATCTACAGCTTCCTATTTTTAGAAAACATTATATAAAAAATAAACAAAGTATAAATATAATCTTAAAATATAAAAAAAAAATACCTCATCAGCAACAGGATTAGGATTCCAAGCATTTTCTTCTTCACTACCTACTTCAATTTCTTTTTCCTCTTCTTTCTAATTATAAACACATTATAAAATAACATTAAGAAATATTTAAAAGTAAAAAATAGTGAATAATTAAAGGCTATAATAAAATTCAATGATTTAAAATAAATACAAAGTTCTCTTCTACAGATATCTTATTCTTAGTATCAGGGTTTTTTTGAAAGAATGAAGAAATACCTCCTAATTTATAATCACCGAAGGGTAAAGCATTTGAAGTATTTGTGGACATTATATATGTAATCTAATTTGTAAACGAGTCAAGAATAGATCTATCAATTCTTTTTCTGGTCAACCAAACAGTTATAAAAAAAATCTCCGAATTTCCAGGAAATTTTTCCAAAACTCGCTCTAAAATATTAATTTATTTTGTGAATACTGTTTGCCTTATATCGATTAACTTATTGACAGTAGTTAAATAAAAAATGGTTATTTCTATTACAAATTGGCAGAAGACTATGAAAGTTGACAAAGGTGATGTTGCAAAAATCATATATGGATTATTACGTGTCGCAGGTTACGAGAAATGGTATATATTTTATTTCATTTTTATGAATCATATTGAATATATACAAACATAGGGATATTGGCGTTTGGTATGTCAATGTTCGGACAATTAGGAAGTATAATTATCGATATCGACAAATCAATAAGCCAACTGATATTCTATCATTTCCTTCATTCACAGTATTTGTTTTATATTTTAGTTATTATAATAATTTTTGTATAGTTAAAAGAAATTCTTGCTCCTGGAAAAATGCCTGATGTTCAGCCTGAAGTATATATTTATATGTGAATCCTAAACTGTTCTTTATTGTTATTATTCATTCATTATTATTAGATGCGTTCTCTTGGTGATATATTCTTATGTCCCCCTTATATTAAAAAAGATTGTATTTCTAAAGGTAAAATAATATTAGTTATTATAATATGATATATAAGAATAATAATAATAATAATAATAATAATAATAATAATAATAATAATAATAATAATAATAATAATAATAATAATAATAATAATAATAATAATAATAATAATAATAATAATAATAATAATAATAATAATAATAATAATAATAATAATAATAATAATAATAATAATAATAATAATAATAATAATAATAATAATAATAATAATAATAATAATAATAATAATAATAATAATAATAATAATAATAATAATAATAATAATAATAATAATAATAATAATAATAATAATAATAATAATAATAATAATAATAATAATAATAATAATAATAATAATAATAATAATAATAATAATAATAATAATAATAATAATAATAATAATAATAATAATAATAATAATAATAATAATAATAATAATAATAATAATAATAATAATAATAATAATAATAATAATAATAATAATAATAATAATAATAATAATAATAATAATAATAATAATAATAATAATATATAGGAATTATAACGCAATATCATATGCCATTATTATATGCTCATGGTATTTCACATCTTGTCGGGTATATATATTTATATAATATATTTTTATATTACATTTTATATTATTAATATTTTTATACATTCTTTTTTATAGATATACGTTAATTTTTTTATTGTTATTTTGATAAAAATAAATATATATAATATATTTTTAATTCTTTACTTTTTTAAATATGATTCTATATAAAGATTTGATCATGAGACAGAGAAAGATTACGATGAAATGCAAAAGTATGAGAATCATTTATTATCGAATTATAAGTATTATATGTCTGAGTATAAGCCTGAAGATGAAGGAATAGAACAGAAATGGGAATGGAAAGAAATAGAGGATACAAATCAAAGTAAACTGTTTGATGAACTAGATATGGCAGGTGATTTGATTCGATCAAATACTATTAATAATAATGATATTTATAATAATAGACATAATGACAAAACACTAAAAGATAATTAAATAAATTTATTATATAGATTCATTTATTTCTATGGTCTTTTATAAAAGTTATTATAAATATTCATATTTTCCTTTCTTTATTATATTTATATTATTGTTTTTTCTATAACTATTTTATTATAATCTTTATTATATATATTTTTAATTTTATCTTTTCAACTTTTCTTCTCTTTGTATTTCTTTCTGTGGGATTTGGGAAATTATTTTTTTATATATTTATTTGTTTGTTATTATGACACTAAAAAATACTATTTTGGACACTTTATATGTTTATTCATATATATGCGCTATATACTCCGTTTTCTTTTTTTTATTCATAATAATGAATATTATTTTATAGAAACATATAATACTTATTTTTTAAATATATAAACTATAATATACTTATCTGATATTCTAATATTTAACATAACTCTATGCTCAAGATAAAAATATATATTTGTAATAATAAATTTCTCAAAAAAACTCTCCTTAAATAAAGTTAAATAATGATATATATATAGTTTACTTTCATTATACAACTAAAAAACACGAAATTCTGAACAAACAATATTTGTCACAATTCACAGAAAAAAAAAATTTATCAATAATTAGAAAAGGAAAAAAGTTTTAAAAAATTCATAAAGCAAGTTCTAGAAATTAATTTAATCAAGAAAATACACGATAGACAAATATTTAAAAGAATTTAAAACAGTATTATATACATAATGATAAATTATATATTAATTAAAATAACAATAAAAACAATATATATATATATATTCCATAGATATATCTATTAATTGGTTAATAATAATCTTCCATTACATTTTCATACATAATAGTAAAAGGAGGAGCGTCCCTTGTTTGGAATGTAATTATTTGAAATAACCACGAATATAGTTCCTTAACACGTCTTAAGAAATAAGGAATAAAAGGCGGAACTGTGTCGTGATATTTTGTTGTATGAATAAACCACTCGTTTTCTTTCTCTTTCTCTTCTGCAGTATTATATTTAGCATATATATCATCATATAAACAATGATAAACATAGAATTTATCACAGAAGGAAACAGAACATAATGGATAGAAGAAGTAATAGAGTATTTTATATAGATAATAACAAGACCAGCAAATAAAATGATGATAAGGATGATAAGAATTGAACAAAATACGAGTTTTATACTTTTCAATATCCAAAAAGTATATATATACAAACCAGAGGGCAGAAATAATAATAAAGTTTCTAACAGTGAATATTCGACAGAAGATCATCATTAAGGAATTGAGTGTAGGAGGAGCCCATTCTATGAAATACAGAATAGTCACTGATAATATATAACTAATATTAATCAATATTCGATAACTAAGAAATATATAGAGCGAAAATATACTTTGGAAAAAAGGAATCAAACGAGAATTCCATCTATCCATAGTTTCATCTTTAAATAATTTGCTACATTCTACAAGAGACTTTTTGAGTTCTTTGAATGAAAAAGTCTTTCGTAAACTACTTAAAGAAATGGCACCTTCCAAAGTTTTGGATCCTTGATAAGTTGGTCTCGTGTAGTTATACACCACATGAACTGAATTGTTCAACGAACCAGAGAAAGTCGTAAAATTATGTTCATGATAATTAAAGTAGTGAAGAACTTGCATCATACTCTCATAAACATATACGAAATCATCTAAGATAGATGTGATATAGTATAATATAAAACGAAAAGGAAGTAATAATAAGGAATCACTCATTCTCATATAAAAACAAAAGTCAAAAAAAAATTATTTAAAAGTTATGTTTGAGTGATTATGGTATAGAAATAAGATAAAGAATATTTGGAATCGTGAATTGAGTGTATTTTGCTCATATAAATAGCGTATATATTTAAAAAAAATGAAACCATTTATAATTCTTCAGTTTGGTTGTATATTGTTTTGAGAATTACATTTATGTATAACAAATATAAAATATTATATATAATTGATCCATAAAAAACAATTATAAGGAACAACATAGTATTAATCCACTACATTTTTAAAGAAGAATGATTAAGATGCTTAAAGAATTCTTTTGAAAAGATTGAACATGAATCGAAACAACAAGACAATGAACAAAACACTAAAAGGGAGTTATTCTATAAATAAAAAAATGAGATTCATATGACTTAATAGCCTTGTTTAAAATATAACGATGTTATATATAATAGAAGATTGATGTGAGGAAGTGTCGGAGAGTTTTCTATCTATATATATGTTTATGATAAATATTTTCTTTTTGTTTATAAGTTATACATAATCCACATACCATTTCATTTCTTTTTTGTACACAGTATTTATATAAAGATCTAATATTACCATAAATATCTATATATATAAATATTTAAGTTATAATATATATATATAATATATAATTATTTAAGTTATAAGATATAAATATATAATATTATAAGATATAAATATATAATATTATAATATGTAAATATATAATAATATATAATAAATATATATATATATATACCTGAGCTAAAAGGTTCTTCAATTCTCGCTAATATAGCATATAACCATATACATCTATCCATTCTAAATAAATAGTCAATATATATATACATATAATTATTAATAATATCAATAAAAATAAAAATGACAAAATATACGTGAATTCTTCGTTGCCAATTGTTAGCCATTCTATTTGAAATGTTAGTAGTTTTTCTAATCGTATCTATATATATATATATAAGTAAAGAATAATAATAACAATAACAAGTAAATTTATTGATTTTAAGACATTAAAAACAAAATAATCCATAATGACAAAACTACATAAACATATATACCTGATCAATATTATACATCATTGTTAATGTCGGTACACGAACATTTACTTGACTATTGTCATCATTTGTCAATTCTTTCTTTACAATACTCTTTATACATGTATTTTGGTTATCATTATCTGGTGTAGAGGATGATTCAGACTTCAAATCAATATTTATTTCTTCCAAAGAGAGTTCTTCTTCTATATTCTCATCATCATCATTGGCTTCTTGTTTTAATGATGAGGAGTTTGAACTTAATAAATCATCTATATCTGAATCAATTGTAGGAATAGATGGAAAACAAAAGTGATGCCATGATTTCTCATCATTTTTATGTGGATAAATTTTATTATTCTTTGGTATTTTTTGTGATTCTCTCACTTTAAACATCTACAATCAATAATAATATAGTAAATTAATTTGGAGATTGTATGGTATATATATAAAAATTTAATTTAATATACTGTTCTTAATGAATCAAAAAGTTCGAGAGATTCTTCAATCCAGTCATCTGTTGGCGTTAATTCTTCATTTAAATGAATATCATCTTTTGGTATGAGATTTGAAAGATTTGTATGCTTTTTGATCTTCTTATTTGAAACTAGAACATCTGCATAATTTTTAGCTTCTTGAGATACCATGTACATGTATTCTAAAGCTGATTGTGGCGCACCACCATCTTTAAGTCGTTCAGAATCTTCTTTAGATAATGATTTAGGTACTGGTAATGCTACTTTGTAATCATCCATGGTTCAGTAATTGAAAAAAAATAATAAATTGTTTTTCAAGTCATTCCTACTAATTGCTATTTTTATAATAGACAATTTATATCTACTCTTTGCTTTCAAATGTTTAATGAAAAAGAAATATCATCAATTAATGTATGTAAAAATATGATTCAAGCGGTTGGTAAAGGTTTGTAGCTTTGAGTTTATAATTATTATAAAAAATACAATCTTATAATCAGAAAATAGAAGGAAAATCATAAAATCATAAAATCATAAAAAAAAAATAAATTAAAAAAAAAACAAAACAAAACTACACTAAAACAAGAATTGGCATATGTTAAATATGAAAACAAGTATAAAATTTAAATTAAAATATGTATATAAAAAGTATATATGAACACGAAAGAAGAAATTTATCTATAATTATCTGCAACTGAATGGACAACAAAAATAAATGAGATGAAAGAATAATTAAAAATAAAAGAATCAATATAAGGTACAAAAAAAAAATGTCTGTAACAATATAAAGAAGAGTATAAAATACTATTAAAAAGTTGTTAAATAAAACTAAGAAAGAAATATATATATAGAGAGAAACAAAATACACATAGAAGAACAAAAACAAATTAAAAAAGACAGAATTGTATATACATAAAAGAACCAAGAAGAGAGTGAAGAGAAAAAAAGGGGATTATGAAGAAGTCATTATATATATTATAAAGAAATCATTATATATATTATAAAAATAATATATATATATAATATAAATCAAACAAAAGAAATACTTATTATACTTAGGAATTAAAAACAATATATATAGGTATATAAACACAATCAAGGAATAAGATTATAAACTAATATAGAATGAGTGACATAAATACAATTAAAATAGAAATATTATAAAATCATATAGTCTTAGAATGAAATACATTTATAAATATATATATTCTATTTTATAAATAATGTAGATATAAAATCGATATAAATTCTATATATATATATATAAAACTAATGTTTATTCATGTTGTTGTAACTTTCGTTTCTTTGGCAGACAACAGGTAAATAAACAACAAATATTGGATTCTATTTCATTATTATCATCACTATCATTATCATCATCATCATTATCATCATCTATTTTAGAAGCAGTTGATGATTGTTGAGTTGGAATAATAGAATTATTCTCTACATTATCAACAATTCCTGTTTCCGAATTTACAGTAGGTACATTAGGTACATTAGGTACAGTAGGTACATTAGGTACATTAGATACATTATCATGAATAGGTACAACATGTTCTGAGGGAGATGTATTGGAAGCCATAAAAGGAGACCCAATTTGTTTTTCTTTTAATTCACTTTCTATCTGTTGCATTTGTGCCAAATGTCTTACAAGTGCAGCTTCTTCTTCTCTTTCTCTTTTACGTTCTCTTTCTCTCTCTAATACTAATTGTAATCGTTTCTTTCGTTCTTCTTCACTATCTAAATCAGCATCACCTACATCTAAAGGATAAACTTCATTAACAGTATCATTAGGTACACTACTTACACTACTTACAGTATTTTCAATAGTTGGTTCTTTCTCCATAATACTAAATTCATTTACATTTGCTAATATTTCTTGATTTATATTTTCATTAGGTTTCTCATTTAAATAAAAAGCCGCGCTATCTCCCGGGCGATTCTTTAAGTTGGTAATAAATGATGCTTCAGGACGAGGAGGAGGAAGAGAATTAGGCATAGGAGGAATATCTTTTACTTGGGGCATAGGAGGTTGAGTTAAAATAGGAGATAATTTATGAGTTGATATATCTATATCTTGTGAACTAGAATCCATAGATAATGAATCTTGAGGACCAACAATAGATGTATTATTGTCTATTATAGGAATTTGACCTTGTGACATATACAGTTGTTCACCTTCATTAACAGTGAAATCCTCATCCGTTAGAGGGATTTCATTATCATCCAATGAGGTGGGTGTATTCTCATTTGTGTTACTCGTATTTATAATATTATTATTAGAAGTACTCTTCACGGATATATCCTTTGTCTCTACTTGCTCAGTAACATCTATATTATTATTATTATTAACCAAATTATTATTATTATTATTATTATTATTATTATTCTTATTATTATTATTATTATTAATAGGAACAGGTGTAACTTCATCTTCTGAATCGGGTGCTGGTGGATATACTAACGAACTAATATTTAAATCTATATCTAAATCACTTAAATCACTTAATATAGAATCATCTAAAGACTGTTCCGTGGTTTTTAAGAAAATATCAGATACTCGAGACACTATAAACATATTATAAATAATATATATATATATATAAATATAATAAACAAATAAAATATATAAATGAAATAAAAATAAATAAATAAATAAAATAAATTAAAAAAAAAAATAAATAAATAAATAAATAAATAAATAAATAAATAAATAAATAAATAAATAAATAAATAAATAAATTAAAAAAATAAATAAATAAATAAATTAAAAAAATAAATAAATAAATAAATTAAAAAAATAAATAAATAAATAAATAAAACAAATATATATACTCTTGGTAGAGAAATTTTGATTTCCTTGTCCCTTTCGTTCATATACAGTTTTTATAAATAATAATAAACTTCCAACGAGACGATAAGACTAGAGAAACATATAAATATATAATATAATATATATATAAATATATATATACGTAAATAAATAAAATAATAAATATATAAATATAATTACCCATAAAACATATATAAAAATATATATCTATATACATTTTTAGATTCGAAATAAACATAATCTAATATAGAATTTGAAGGAATACCTATGTCTTTACATCCTTGTATAAAAACAGAAATATTATCTCGTTTAAATAAAGGAAATCTAGATATATAAAAATAAAAAGAACCATTTCATTTAGTATATATGATATCATACATATATCTCTATGCCAAGACTTTAGTGGAACATCAGGAATAACAGTTTCAAATAACTCACACAAATCCTATAAGTAAAACAGAATTAAAATATACATAACCAAAAACAAATGACTATAAGAAAAAACAAAACATATATATATACTCGTCCATCTTCTAATGATTCTACAAGATTGTTTCCAATTGGTCTTCCTAATATTGAAGACATCCAGTCAGAAATAGACGTTTGAAGATTCTAAATGTTAAAGATAAACGAAATATTAATTATGTACTTTTGTTTCTATTTCTAAAATATCGTTTCTTTGATTAACCATATCATCACAATCAACACTCTTTCGCTTAAATTTCATAGATGTAAGCTTTGCGGTGAAGGGAGGTATCTCGAAATCTGAATCAATTATATTAGACATTCTTTATTATATATATAAGTATATTAATAAATGAATCAAAGAGAATTATTCATTTAAATACTAAAATATGATTTTTTTTAAACTCATTTTCTTTTTTTATAAATATCCGCGATTATAGTCACTTTTTATTTGAATTTTCTATTCATTACATATAACTGAATAATTGGGTCATTTTTGTGTGTCATAAAATGTTTGACCACTTATTTGTGAAAAATAAAAACATCAAAACAGTTTTCATGCTCTTACTTGTGCTTGTATTGTTTCAGAATTCTTTGATATATTCATGGGTTTCTTAACAAATAAAGTAAAAATTTAAGAATTTCATTACAGTCCTATTATAAAGGTTGTATTCTGTTTTTTTACGTAATTCTCTTAGTATATGTTTCATTTGAAAGTTACAAAGTTTCCCTCACTTGTTATATAATTTTTCAAATGTATGAAAAGCAACGAATTCACTATTTCATGAAGATATGGGTATTTTTATGAGCTATATTCATTGAAAATAATTCAATAAATAGATGTAATATACCTACAAAAAAATAAAATGGAACTATACAATAATTAAATTGAGAATTATGAAAAAGCCATAATAATCATATTATAGACATATATAAGTGTGAAAAAAAGATTGGGATATATAATAAAATAAAAATTTATATATATTTTAGAATATGAGAGCAACAAAATTAAAAACGAAATAATAATAAAAAAAAGTAGAAAAAAGTGAAAAATGAGTGTCCAATGAAATTATATATCAATAATAATAGATATGAAAACAATTATAGAATTTATTTATTAAATGCCAATAACAACAATAATGATAATGAAAGAAAATGAATAGTATATACAAAAAAAAATATGATTTTCACTAATAAAACAGTTAATAATACTAATAACAAATAATATATATATTTATATATATTTATATATTGTTTGAACGAAAAGTGAAATAAAAAAGCAAATAATACATGTGAATGAATTATTTACTCTATATTTCTATTGATTCTTTAGTTCGATTCAGTTATATTTCGATCATCATTCTTTTGAGTAGTCTTACTTTCAGGATTTTCATTATTATTATTAGTATTCGAGGCTTCATCTGATTCTGTATTATTATGATTGTCATTAGTATTGTTATTCTCATTATTATCATTAGGAACAGTCTCTATATTTCCTTCTTTACTTTCAATTCCCGTGGGAGAAACTATATTGATATCTATAGGTGTTTGTGGAGAAACAGAGGCGGTCTCTTCAATTGTAGATATATCTGTATTATTATTATTATTATTATTATTATTATTATTATTATTATTATTATTATTATCTGAGATATTATTATTATCTGAGATATTATTATTATCTGAGATATTATTATTATTATCAATTGTGTTGAGAATATCCTCAGTATTATTTGAGATATTCTTTGATGTTTCTTCATTTTGATTGGAGGATTCTTCAATGGGGGTTTCTGTTATGGGGGTTTCGGAAACACTAATACTCATAGGTGTAGACAAGATACTTTGAGCAGAAGGAGTACTAGAAGCAGAAGTCGATATACTATTGGTAGGAATTTGTACGGATAACGATGAGGGAATATTGATTTGTTTAGTAGATTCTATTTCTGCTTTAGTATAAAGTAGTGTTTTCATAGATGTTTCTAATGCTATTCCTCTATCTGGAAGAGAAGGAATCGTTCGAATGGCCGAGAGGAAACTACTGATATCACCCATTATACTATAGAATACGAGAGATTAAGGAGTTGTATATAGACATACAGTATAGATAATATATATAGTATATATAACATAAGAATATATTATATATATGTCTTAGTATCTTTACTATAAGATGACTATATATATATAAATACCGGTCTTTAGCAGCAGTATTGAGGTCTCTTAAAGGAACTGTGGCGAATGAATCGAGGAATAGTGTAGTACAAGATGACACTATACGACCAAATATTAACTATATAATAATATAATTTGGTTAATAATAATAATAATAATAATAATAATAATAATAATAATAATAATAATAATAATAATAATAATAATAATAATAATAATATATATATATATATATATATATAGTACCTGGATATGTTCTTCAGTAAGAATAGGAGAAAGTTGTCCATATAGCATATTAATCTTCTTTATAATAGTATCCATGTACGGAGAAGGAGGAGTTTCAGGAGTGAACCAATCAATTCTCTAGAAAAGAAATATAAAATAAAATAAATAAAAATAGAATATATATATATATATATATATGTATATACAGGTATTTCTAAACATGATTTTTGAGCAATTCCATAGATCATTTCTGGTAATTTATATAGTAACTGTTGTCTATGATCCATATAGATCTATATATAATAATAATAATAATAATAATAATAATAATAATAAGAAGAAGAAGAAGAAATATATATATATATATACATTAGATATTCCACTAATAAGTTCTTTGAGTATTTTGTGTTGCAGAGGAGGAAGATAAAGAGATATATTGGATTGAATACAAGGTAATAAGGAATATAAGCAGCCGATACATTGAGATACAATAGCTAGAAGGAAATATAGAATAAGATAGTATTCAGTTAGCATTTATTTGGTATATATATAATAGTATTTATATATAATATATATATATTCATATAATAAATGTAATAAAATAGTATATAATATATACCTATATGCTTAGCATTAATTCTTTTTAAATATCCCTTCACAACTGCCTGAGCATTTAAAATTAAATTATTTGTCATATTATCATATAACTATATACATATATATATAATTATAATTATTAATTAATAATAATCAACATAATGTAATATAATATATATATATATATATATAAGTTATAATAAAAGATTTATGAATATGGTCTATTCTTGAATTCTAATATATATATATATATATATATATATATATATATATATATATATAACTTCAGTATATCGAATACTCTATACATGACATCTGTTCCTAGTCCCTGAAAAGACTTGGCATATAATATATATACAAACATCATCTTTATACACTCTAACACACTACTACTAACACAGAAATACTGATTACTGATGAATAACCGCGGGGATGCAGCAGACACATCATTATTTGAATTACCTAATGTATATGTAGCCTCTTCAGGATGGTCTATCATTAATTGAATTTGTTTTTGTATATCACTTGGTACCAGGGTGGGCTTCCAGTTCTCTTCCGTTAATAGCCGTTTCATTGTGTCTAACTGAATACTATGAACATATTCCAACGAGCTTCGCACTTGTTTCATTAGGGATGCTAAAAGGAGTTTCCCGCGTGTTCCAAACATTCTTCCCGCCACAGTAACAAAATCTAATGTATGTGACCATACCTATAACATTATATATATATATATATATATATATATATATATATATATATATATATATATATATATATATATATATATATATATATATATATATATACATCATTTAATTCATTTAAATTCATTTCTTTATGTAAATTGGCTCGACACTCAATAATAGACCCCAAATTCTTTTGAATTAGGGACCATATAGAAGTATATACCCCCATATTATATTGAGATGCTTCCGCTTGTTCACTTTTTGTTATACTTAATATATCTATATTATTATGTTCTTTATCATCATTGGTTGGAATATATAATAAAACATTTGAGCATGTGGAATTCACCTTCTTGGCACGTGTTGAACATTCTAAGAACTTCTCACAAATAAGATCCAATAGGAATAAGAAATCTTTATGAGGTAAAGTACGAATAAACTCTTCATATTCAGATTCCCCGCGATTATATGCAGAAAATAATGAAATAGATCCACTGGTATTTTCTGGAGACGAAGGAGAATTGAAAGTTACTGTTTTTGAGGGATTTAAGGTATTCATAATCTATAATATAATATATATATTAATAATAATAGAATAATAATTCTAAGAAAGAAGATTTCGAAATATTATTTATAATATAGGTTACAAAATACTATATATATATACAGTGTTAATAAGTTCGGTTAGTTGCTGTTCTGCTTTGGTTTTATAATCAAATAGCGCGCTTTTTAACCCGCGTAAACGAAGTAAATATTGAATAATAGGAGATAAACGGCTTTCAATAGATTCTATATATAGTAATATATATATATATATTGTAATATAATTATATATACCTTCATGTGAAGATGTTTTCATTTCTTCTTCTATATATATAATATAATATAATATAATATAATATAATATAATATAATATAATATAATATATATATATATATATACGTGCATCATCTTCATTATCAGCATCATCATCATCATCATTATTATCATCTCTTTCTCTCTTCTTCATATTCTTCTTCTTCTTCTCTTCATGTTTCTTCTCTCCCTCTTTTCCTTCTAAATCTAATCCTATCACAGTGAATTGAGTACTTAATTTAGTTATTAACTTCTTCTTTAATACTTCAATCTCATCAATATATCCTTTTAAAGCTTTTAATTTTGACATATCTCCACGGAATAATTTTTGACATTTATAAATCATTTTCATACAATCATCATATTGATCTCTATATATATATAGTAGTATATAGTATAGTATATAGTATAGTTTAGTATAGTATAGTTTAGTATAGTATAATATAATATATATATATATATATATATACTTATTTAAACTCTTTTGTGCTTTTAGAATCGTTTTATTGATTTCAATCATTGTCATAATCATCACTTGTACTTTCTTGGCGTTATCTTTTCTTCGTACGAGAGTGGGGATTCGAAGAGGAGATAGCACATACTTATCATCTATATTCTGTATATGATGTCTATATAATAATAAGTATAATAAACATAATAATAAGTATAATAAACATAATAATAAGTATAATAAACATAATAAGTATAATAAATATAATAATAAGTATAATATATACCTTAATGTGTTAATTTGATTAACTGTATTATCTACACTTGTCTGGAATGATTGTATTTCACTAACAGCAACAAATAAACGTTTTGATTGGACAGATATCTGCTGCATTAAACAGATTTCAACGATATCCAAATACCCAGATAACTATATATAATAATAATAATAATAATAATAATATATATATACCTTATATTGAATAACCTTTGGATTTTCACGGGGATCGAGAACTAATTGATATATAGCTTCTTCATTCAAAGAAAAAGATTCATCAAAGAATATCTATATATATAATAATATATACATATAATAATATATATAATATATATAGTAATAGATATACAGAAGGAACTTTTTCATAACACATATCTAAATCTTCTTGACCTATATATATTAATAATAATAATAATAATAATCATATATACAATCTTTAGGATTCATATTTTTGCCTGCATTTTCTGTTTTATATCGAATTGTTGTTTGATATCTTTCAATTAACTATATATATATATAATGATTAATAATATTAAAAAAATAATAGTAATAATAAATATACTATAAATAATTCTTTATTTAAATATATACTTTAGACATTTTTCTTAAATAAGGTTCGAATGTTGTATTAATGATTTGAGATGGAGTCAAAGTGGGTTGTTCCGTTGGCTCTATGACTTCTACAGTTTCATTATATTTATAAGTTTTAGGATTGATAATAACAGATGACGCGTTAGTAGTTTCTAAATACGGTAATTTTGATATGAGTTTCTTCTGTTCATCAGTCACAATAACTATTGAAGGCTTATATTCATCGTCATCTAGATAAAATAAGAATAAAAGGAGGTGATGTCATACGAGAATTATCTGTTGGTTGCTCCATTTTTATATCTTAGTATCTTTATAATAAATACTAGTAATAAATAATAATAAAATCACGAAATACTCAAGGATGGAAGTAAATTCCATACAGAAAAGAATAGAAATTTTTTTTTTGTAAAGAAAAATTCCCGTGATTATCTCATTCTCGAAATGAATAAAGATATTTGCGGTTTTAACTAAGGGTCTAAAGAGATAATTCATACTCAGCATAGTATTATATAAAAACTTGAGAGTCAGCATAGTGAAATACATAGACGACTGTCCCACGGGGTTAATAACAATTCGGCAATGTTTTTATAATACAAAAATCAAATAAAATAATCATTGTTCTTTTTCAACAATTAAAGAGGCAAAATTGAATTCTTAATTATTTTGCTTGTATTATTAAATATATACAAAAATGTCAGACTTTGACCTAGACAAGATCATAGATGACATAAAAACAGAAGATTTAGAGCAGTACAAGGCTCACATCCCGGAAATGCTGACAGTATGTTTTAAAAATGGTTTTATCGATTCTTTAGAGACATAAACAAAGCAACATAACAATAAATCAATTAACAAAAGCAACAGCTAATAGATTTTCGAAAAAGCAAGCAATGAATGTCGAGTCACTTATAAAAGAAAATGATTTTAATGGTTTCTTTACAAAAAGCATGGCATATCCATTTATAATTGGAAGAAACATCGGTCTTTATAAGAGGTTCAACATTTGTCAGACATTCAATTCAAGACCAGAAGTGGAATCATTCATTAGACTCTGGTCCCATGTAAACGGTTACTCATTACTTATAGAAAGAAGTAACAAAACAACGATACGTTTTATTTGTCCGATCATGGAATGTAATTTCGTTGTCCAGTACACTTATCATGATGGTTCTTTCAACATTACCCATTTTCACAATCACGATACAGATGTATATATATATATTTAAACATTTTTTTTTATTTAATACTTAATCATTTACTTGTCATTTACTTTTTATTCTTTTATTAAAGTTATAATACATTATATTTTATCATTACGAATGTATTCTGATATAGAAGTGCTCAAAAATTATAACAAATTATATTGAAATTTTGAATGGAAATAGAATTAGAAAATCCGTGTATAATTATTTTTGGAAATTGCTCCAGTCAGAAAATACAAACATTATAGTATCTAATGATAGTCCAAAAGATACTATGAATTTTAATGATACTAGAGAGATTACTTCATCTTCTGATTATAAAGGTATAATTTCAAATTTAAATAAAAATATTAATTCCTCTAATATATTACTCATGAATAGCGAACAAAATATTTATGAAGAAGATATTTTAGAAGAAAAATTTACTCCAGAAGAAGAAAGAATAATTAATTCTTTGAATGATAATGAAGCAAACAAAGTATTCATATCTTCATTTATTGATGATACTATGGAACGAATGAGAAAACAATACGAACCTTCAGTGAAGAATAATGAAATATATAATTTATATATGGATTATGATAATAGTGATAATGAAGATACTATGAATGATAATACTTACATGAATATGAGTACTAATGATTATATTCCTGCTAATAATGATTATACTAATAATAATAATGATACTAACAATAATTATACTAATAATGATTATACTAATAATAATGATTATACTAATAATAATAATGATACTTCTAATACTAATAATTGTTATAATTCTATTACTAATAACGACGATACTAATAATAATACTTTGAATACTACTAATAGTAATAATGGTTATAATTCTATTACTAATAATAATACTTTGAATACTACTAATAATGATACTTCTAATACTAATAATGATACTTCTAATACTAATAATGGTTATAATTCTATTACTAATAATTCTGTTACTAATAATAATACTTTGAATACTACTAATAATAATAATGGTTATAATTCTATTACTAATAATAATACTTTGAATACTACTAATAATGATACTTCTAATACTAATAATGATACTTCTAATACTAATAATGGTTATAATTCTATTACTAATAATTCTGTTACTAATAATAATACTTTGAATACTACTAATACTAATAATGGTTATAATTCTATTACTAATAATAATACTTTGAATACTACTAATAATGATACTTCTAATACTAATAATGATACTTCTAATACTAATAATGGTTATAATTCTATTACTAATAATTCTGTTACTAATAATAATACTTTGAATACTACTAATAATAATAATGGTTATAATTCTATTACTAATAATAATACTTTGAATACTACTAATAATGATACTTCTAATACTAATAATGATACTTCTAATACTAATAATGGTTATAATTCTATTACTAATAATTCTGTTACTAATAATAATACTTTGAATACTACTAATACTAATAATGGTTATAATTCTATTACTAATAATAATACTTTGAATACTACTAATAATGATACTTCTAATACTAATAATGATACTTCTAATACTAATAATGGTTATAATTCCATTACTACTAATAATAATGATACTTCTAACACTAATACTAATAATAATCTTGTGAATACAATTTCCAACGATGATATTATGAATAATGATACTATAGGTACACTAAATAATATAAAAGGTATATTAATACTATTACTAGTAATATAATTATATATATATACATATATAGGTTTTAATGATGATGAAAATCAATTATTAGCTAACGCATTAAATAAACGATCTTTAAATGATGTAGATAATTCAATTAGAACGGTTTCATTTGAAGATTTTCAGAAGTTAATTAATAATCTAAAAGATAGTGTAAACATTGCATATGTTGATAAAAGTACCAAGAACATCTTTAAGGATCCTCTTAATTCTACTTTTGTATCTTGCTATCTTGAATGTCACAAAAAATACAGATCTATGACTATAAAAGATACGATAAATGATATTAAGCTTCTATTTCCTAATCTAAACTATAATCAAATATATTACTCTGTCACTTCCTTCTTTACTGCAAATGATAATTCTTATAGTTTTATCCCTCAAATAATTGAGGGTATTAACAATATAAATACTTATAATCAAGCATTTTATCAATTATATGATGGAAAGAAAGTAGATAATAAGAAAGCATTTCAAACTATCCAATTTGTTAATACTGAAATCGAAGATGATTCTATTAATAACAAACTTCTGTGCTGCGCCACTATGTTAGCTGAAAATATAAAGCTATTAAAGTATTCTCCACCAGTGATTTTCCTCGACGGCACTTTTATGGGATTGGGTTCAACTGTAACACTAGTTATTACTGGTATATATATATCATCTTATCAATTCTATTATTTTTTATAATATATTTTTTATGTAATATATATAAATTATTTATTATATTGTCAATTATATTATATTGTCTATTATATTATCTTCAATTATGTAACATATTACTATTTATATTGTTTATTATATTATATCTCATATTATCAGTTATATTAATAATTTTTCTACCTATTATCTTTTCTATTATCATTTGTATTGATTATAATTTATTTATGTTTATGTTATCATTTGTATTCTATATTATATATTGTATATTATCTTTTCTATTATTTTTTAAAATATACATCATATAGTCTCTTTTTATTAAGTATTAGCTGTTGAATTATTTATTTCCATTTATACTATCTATTATACTTTTTCTATGATATATATTCTTCTATATCTTCTTTGAAGTCATCTATTGTAATAAATGTTATGCACTATTTTATATATTATCCTTTATATTATATAATATATCATAGTATCTATTATATATTATATATTCTATTATATATTATATATTATGCATTCTATTATTTATTATATATTCTATTATATATTATATATTCTATTATATATTATATATTCTATTATATATTATATATTCTATTATATATTATATATTCTATTATATATTCTATTATATATTATATATTATATTATATATTCTATTATATATTATATATTATATTATATATTATATTATATATATAATATAATATATTATAAGTTATTATATGTTTTTATAGCAGTAAATGTGAACCATGAAAGTATGTGCTTAGGTTTTGGTTTTTACCCTAGTGAAAGCGAGGAAGCTTGGATTTCAATTTTAACCCCCCTAAAGAAATTATTAAATACCTTTTATCCAAGAATTGATTTTACTTTCATGTCAGACCAAGCAAAGGGCATTAAAAGTGCTGTGAAGAATGTTTTCCCTGATAGTGCACATATCTTGTGCTTCTTCCATCTTCTTCAGGATTATTTAGCTATAGATCCTCAAACCAAAAGATATATTATAGATTGCTACAAATCAGATACTTTCTTCGAAGCTCAAGAAGTATCACAAAAAATAACAAATATTGAAATTAGAAATAAGATTATGGATGTTTGGCAGAACAATGAGAAGAGTCAAAGTCAGTACAAAAACATATGTAGATGGTATATATCATCTAGTGTAGCAGAAAGCTACAACAGAATTTTGAAGAAATACCGTAATCTTCCCCTTCATATTATGTTCATTTCAATTTATAATTATGGTCTCAATAAGCAAATAGCCATTATGCAGAACATTCCAAAAGATAAACTATTATTACCTTACTTCGAAAAAATATATACAAAAATATGTCAAGAGAAATACCATATAACCGATATAAACAAAGGAATTAGTGCATATATTAACGACGGTGTAGAATATGAAGTGGATTTATCACTTATGAAGTGCTCCTGCAAAGAATTTCAGAATAAGAATACACCATGTAAGCATGCCATTATTTTAATAAAACACTTGTTAAACACCAAAACAATTGATGATAAGATCCTTCCTCCAATATTGAAGAGTATAAATAACAATTTATATATCTCTCAATATGCAAATTATAAGCCAAAGTATATATTATTTATTGCTATAAATATAAGAATTATTTCATTATTATATTATATTTTTAATTCTTATCCTTATTGTATTCATCATATAAACTATTTATTACATGTAATAATATAATTTTTAAATAAATACTTTTATTGATACTTATTGTTCATCATATATACTATTTATTACATGTAATAATATAATTTTTAAATAAATACTTTTATTAATACTTATAGTATACATCATGATTTATATTTATAATGATGTTATATTTAACTTTTCTTATAGTTTATTATATTAATATATAAATATTAGTTTACATTTTATAAAGCTTTTTTTTTTCTGTATATTTTAATATAATATTTATTTAATACTCTGGATAAGATATATTACTATTTTATTTTTTAAGATAAAAGAATATTGATTTTATATTCTATATTATATATATATAGTTGTTTTATTATTTTTTTAATATGTATAATACACATTCTTTATAGTAAATTTTTAATGATTTTTTAATATAATATGCATATTGACATATGTATTATATATGTTATTTATTATAAAAAAATTTCTGTAAATTTATTTCCTATATGATTCTAATTTATAATTTGTTTTTATATATCTATTTAGAAATATAATTTCTCATTATATATACTTATTTGTTTATAGAAAACTAATCTTATTAAATAAATTATAAGTTATTTATTTTTATTGTGAATAGAATCATATATGTATTATTATTCAAATATTCTTTAATTATATTTTTATAATCATATATATATATATATATATATATATATATATATATATATAATCCCATTATTTATTCATTATATTTGCAATCAATTAATAATACTATTATTCCATTTTATATTCATTTCACAATATTTTCTATATATATTATTATCGTAGTTTATTTTTAATCTATACATATATAATATATATCATATGGATTAGTTATATTAATATCTATATACATAGTAATAAGAATATATTGTATAACATCATTTTATCATATCTATATCCATAGGTTACTTGATCAATCTGTTCTGGAATCTTCTCCACATGTAAAAATCCTAAAACCATCGTATGCTCTACAATCAAGAGGGAAACCACAAGTGAACAGAATGAAACGAAAAAGTGAAGAAAGCATGACCAAAAGAAAAAGAAAGGTACCTTATGTTAAAAGAGCAGTTCCATATGAAGATCAGATTGGAATTCACGATCTTATTATATAAAGTTATTTATCTGCATTCTATTCTCTTGTTATTATCTATTTCATATTATCATATATCAGTATATATATTTCTACATATTAGCTAACTTCTACTCTCTATTATCTATATATATATATATATTATCTATTTTTATATGACTATAAAATATATATATCGTCTATACTATATATAGATTTGTTTATATACTATTTATACATTTATCTATTTTCTATCATTTTCTCTGTAAACATATATATTATTCATTTATCTATATATTCTTTAAATATATATATATTTATCTATTTTCATATTATATATGTTATCTATTGATTTATATCTGTTTTCTATATATATATATTTTTATATATTTATATATATCTATTCTCATATTATATATATATTATTCATACATTTATACATACATACTATTCGTATAGCATCTTATTTCATATTACTATATATATATACTTTTTCTATCTATATATTATCTATATATTTATCTATTTTCTATCACTTGATATATATATATATATATATATATTATTATAGATTACCTATTTATCAGTATATATATTATCAATCTATTTTATCTATATATTTTGCATATATCATCTATATATTATCTATATATTATCTGTATATTAAATATTAATATGTTATCAATCTATTTATTATCTATATATTATCAATCTATTTATTATCTATATGTTATCAATCTATTTATTATCTATATATTATCAATCTATATATTATCTATATATTATCGATCTATTTATTATCTATATATTATCAATCTATTTATTATCTATATATTATCAATCTATATATTATCTATATATTATCGATCTATTTTTTTTCTTTATATGTCATATATTTGCATATTCTCTTATTCTATGTAGATATGTACTTATGTGTATTAATAACGAATTTATATATATATATATACTTTTGTATTTTGTTTAATTTTCAATTCTTATTTACACAGCATACTTCATTATATGAATACCCCCATTTTGATCAACATTACTGAAAAATGTTCTTGATACAACATATAAAGTCATTGGAATCTGTTTTCATATACTGATTATTCTTAATTCATATTGTATTCGTATTCAAACAAGAATTCTCTATCAGATGGTAAATAACTTCGAGCATCTGTAATTATGGTTCAAGTACAGATTCTTAAAAATTTAATCTATTTCACATTAGTAATAATCTAGATAATACGATTTTCCATTCATTAACACAATGAGATTCATTTAAACTATGAGTGAATACAACTAAATCAACCGATTCAAAAAAAAATTATATATTTTAGAGTCATTGAATAAATAAAACCTAAAGCATAGCATGTTGAAGTGCTTGATAAACTCTTAAGATACTTTAAAGGCTTACAATCAGACATCATTTCCATCAAGAATCACTTTTTTAATCAAAACAACTATCCATACAGAAACGTACCACATGTAGCAAAATAACAGATTCAATAAAAAAATAGTAGCTTTTGAACCAACTTTGTAGATTGGTAATGCATTCATATTCAAGAAAAGCTTTTCTATATATAAATAATTAATTAAAATAGGAGTAGCTAAATGTTCTATAACAATTGAACAAGTTATTATCATGTTTTAAGAATATATTTAAAAAATAAAATATTAAAATAGCATAAAAATTACATGATATTATAATAGCTATAACAAATAGAGTATGATAATGGTGTATACTAAATTAATTGAGATAGATCGGAAAATGAATTGAACTGTAACATAATAATAACTCCCTAAAAAGTGATTGTTTACCTTTGAATTCATTGTTCGATTCAATCCAACAGCTCAATTGACTATATAAAAATATTAAAAAAATGAATTAGATTACATGAAAGGTTTTATTATCAATAAAGCCTCAATTTGAATACTACTACTAATAATAAAGCAGAAAATGCTATAATCCATTCAATATAAAATAATAATTAAAAAAAAAAAGAAAAATAAAGAATAAAAAATAATTTACTAAGCTTATTACTTATTAAATCTCATATTTTGAGATAAAATTAAAAAAAATATTTATTTGCATTATTTGATAGTGTACTATTGTTTATTGAAACACAAGGACATAGAATATAAGCGATTAACGTCATTTAGACATCATTAATTTTCTCAAAAGCATTTATTGCTCCTTTTGACACTAAAAAATGAAAAGGAATACACGAAAAATACAAAATTTGCATTCAATAATTGAAATTAAACTATTCACGAAGAATCATTTTTTCCATCTGACCTTTTATAATAAAAAATTGAATTATCCCTGTTGTGTACAAGTTATAGAATACATTAAAATAAACTAAAAGAGTTTTTTTATGCTACACAAATTATCAAAATAGTCATTAGTTTATTATTAAATATGATAAATATATTTCTATTAATATAATATACGATAAGAATTATTTATTATATAAAAAAATCTAATTTTGTGTCACAATCATCCCATTATGTTTTAAAGAAAGCTATCAGAAGTGTATAAAATATTAAAAATTCGTTTCTAACTTACAATGGTGGATAATTTATATGTTTAGAGGCATATAAAAAAGAAGTAGAAATCATTGATTACTAAATAATATATTAGTTGTACTATTTAACATTATAGTATTATTTAAATGAATAAAATCACTATCAAATCGTTCAATTCAGCTTATATGAATAACATCATGAAAAAAAAATTTAATCTTTTTTGAAGCAACTCAGCAATTTTTCAGCAATATTTTATATTGACTAGATAATATCAAATTGATTTATTCTTGATAAATGATTAGTTGAAATTAGTCATAGCATGAATGGTTTACATGGTAGTGGTGAAACTGCCAAGAATATTATGGCCCATTGCATTTTCAAATTATGTTTCTTTTAGATCCTTGTTAAATACTACTATATATAAAATAATAATGGATCAGGGATTACTTGGACTTTTAAAAGTATGTAATTTATATATTTTCTTTGTGCATTATCATAATATTTTTATAATATATAGATTTCATGAGATATACTTGAATTCTTGTTGTATTTCTTTCAATTTATTATATTTATAGTTCTATTATAGTTTTCTTTATAGGATTGGAGATTAGTCTTTGTTGATTGTCAAACATTTTAAGTAAGTCTTTAATTATTATGAATTATTTCTTTGTTTTTCTCCATATTATATATAATACTTTATGAATTTGTCATATTATATAGACATTGTGTACCTAATTATAGATGTGTAGATGGATTTGCTATATAGATGCTATGACTCCTTAACTGCTATTTTTTAGCATTATTATATTATTAATATCTGCAAGTGAGTTATTATTTTTTAATCAGAAAAAGTAATCTTTCTAGATAGTATATGTATATATATTAATTTATTTATTGTATTAAATATATTATTCTGCTTATGACTAACTTATTGTATTTATTATTATGAATATATTTATTTTTATATAGGTCTATAAATGTTATACAAAGTGGTACTTTTGCCTGTTTTATTGTTTCAGCTCAATATCAATAAACAAATTTACATCAGAGTATATATATATATATATATATATATATATAACAAAAGTATTGTTTATTATGTTGATTTTATTAACATCGTTATATTATTATTTTATTATTATTATGAATGATAATATGTATTATTCTATAGTCATGTTAATGTAGTATATTATCCGTTACTTTGAGATTTGAGACAAGAAGTCTGGAGATTCAGAACCAAAAACACATTCTATATAAAGTATATATATATACTTTATATATACATATATATACTTTATATATATATAATTATTATTGTACTTATTATAATTATTATTGTATTCATCATTTTATTATAGTTATTATTATATTCATCTTTTATTGTAGTTATTATTACTATGCTTATGTATATAGTATTAGATTGTATATTAACAAGTCTATCTCTCATTTTTTTTCTCTCTTGTTATCACTCTTTCTCTTCTATACTCACAGTAATGCTCCAAATATACATAAATATTTAAATAAATAATGCTTAACCTTCTCTACTTTCAGTCGTTATAAATGTATATATATTTTTATTATTATTATTATTATTATTATTATTATTATTATTATTATTATTATTATTATTATTATTATTATTATTATTATTATTATTATACTTATTATTATACTTATTATTATACTTTTATTATTATTATTATTATTATTATTATTATTATTATTATTATTATTATTATTATTATTATTATTATTATTATTATTATTATTATTATTATTATTATTATTATTATTATTATTATTATTATATAGGAATATATTTTGATTAAAATGTTATTGAATATCTATATATGTGTCTTAATGGATACTGAAGATGAAGATATTCATATATCTTTAACAGATGGTATTGTCTGCTATGAGTATATATATATATTTATATATCGTTATTATTATTATTATTAATATATATATATAGACATATGTATATGAATCAAAATACTAATACTGAAAATGAAGAAGGTATATATATATGTATATAATAATAATATATATATATATAGAAAGTCCAGTAAGTGTATTAGTTGATCTTTGTACTTCTCTATTAATATTTAATAATAAGACCCTTCGTGTTGTTCTTAATCAAGTATATATATTATATATCATGTATTATATATATATTATATATCATGTATTATATATATATATATATATATATATATATATATATATATATATATATATATATATATATATATAGGTATTTACTAGTATCTGTAGTCAGATAACAGAGAGTCAATTGATTGAAATGTCTTCTATATTATTAGAGAATGATAAGAAGGATGACAAAGAAGAAGAAGAAGAAGAGAAGTAGAAGAAAATAATGATGCTGATACAGATAGTGATGATAGCGATAGCGATAGTAGTGGTGATGGTGATGATGATAATGATGAGAAGGAAGAGAATAATAGTGAAGAAGAAGAAGAAGAAGAAGAAGAAGAAGATGATGAAGATGATAATGATAATGAAAAGAAAGTTATTGATGATGATGATGAATTATGGAAACAAGGATTATCTCAAGAAGATATTGATCAGATGAATAGATATGATGATAAGATACATAGTTATTTAACTATAAAGAAACAGATTAAGAAGGATGCTCTTAGTGAAAAACAAAAAACTATTAATTATAGACTTAAAATATTAGGTTTACTTGAACTCTATATTGATAAAAATGTATATTATTATTATATTTATATTTATTATATATTTATTATTATTATTATTCACATAGGCTGAAAATTCAAATTTAGTTTGTTTGGTATCTATTCTTGCTCAAGTGTTTGCTCTTTTCATAGTATATATAATATATATATATATATATATAATATATATATATAATATATATATATATATAATATGTATACTATATAATATATATATATAAAGAAAGATAATAAAGAAACTGTTATTCTTGATAAATTAAAGCATATATATAAAGGAAAACTCTGTAGAACTAAATTACGTCTACCTAAAGATGCTTCTAAAGAAACTAAGTATATATATATATATATTATTATTATTATTATATATATGTTATATATAGTATTGACTATACTGAACGTTGTTATAATGGCTTATATATCTGCATATTATTATGCTTAAAGACACCTAAAGATAGTTATATATCTCATGAGATAGTAGAATATGTTTGTTTTGGTATTAATTTTTATTTCAATTTCTTATCATTATATTTGGATATTAATAAGAACTTCGAAGAGAATCGTAATAATTATATAGATATACAAAGACTAAGAGAAATGTTTGATTTATGTCTCTATGATTATTTCCAAAGAAAGAAGTCACGTATATTATGTTTATTATTATTATACTTATTATTATACTTATTATTATACTTATTATTATACTTATTATTATACTTATTATTATACTTATTATTATACTTATTATTATACTTATTATTATACTTATTATTATACTTATTATTATACTTATTATTATACTTATTATTATACTTATTATTATACTTATTATTATACTTATTATTATACTTATTATTATTATTATTATTATTATTATTATTATTATTATTATTATTATTATTATTATTATTATTATTATTATTATTATTATTATTATTATTATTATTATTATTATTATTATTATTATTATTATTATTATTATTATTATTATTATTATTATTATTATTATTATTATTATTATTATTATTATTATTATTATTATTATTATTATTATTATTATTATTATTATTATTATTATTTTATTATTATTATTATTTAGTTTATTCTTTCTCTGCTATAATAACTTTATATATACTGGTATCATGATACTTATGTTTAGATATCAAAGCACTAAATTTGTCTATATATTTGAATATTATAAGTATTATTCTTGTAAATAAATTTAAAACGTATATAATGAATATATATAATAATAAAACTAATACTAATAATATTAATAATAGTAATATTATTTCTCCTGTTTACTTTTTTTTATATACAATTTCTTCCATTTCTTCAAATGAATTCATATATATATTAATTTGGTTATTATATAAACCTTTTTATACTATTATTGCAAATACATTGTATTATATTTATTGAGTTATTTTTTTTTTTAAATAATTATATTTATTTATTTATATATATTATAATTTCGATATGTCCATATGAATATTTTCTATAGAAACATTTATGTTATTCAGCATTATGTATGTTTTTATTTCTATTATGATTTTCTCTATGCTACATATATATACTTATTTATATTTATAGTTATGTATTCTTATTTATCCAGATATATAATAAATATTGCTCAATATATCAATCATGTAAGAATCATTTAGGTCTTTAATGGTTATAATATGTATGCTATATCATATATACTTTTCTTTTTAGTCTCCTTTTTTCTACTATTAGTATTTAGTTTTTAAATATATTAAATTATGAATTTATGTTTTTACCATTTCAGTTTATATTTTATATATTGTAAGTTATTCATATAGCATTTTTTTGAATATGTAGAAATTAGAACTTCCTAAATACTTAATATTCTACAGTTATACTACATCAGTATCATCTATGTATGATGCTATTTTATTTTTCCTTATCTATAGTATTTATTCTTATGATATATATATATAGTCAATATTTATTATTATATGCTTATATAGATTTCTAGTTTTAGTTATACACCACAAAGACTAGATTCTTTGACTTTATTTGTAATTTCAAATGTTGTATTCTTCTATTTATCTATATTCATAAGGTATCAACACGTCCATATTTTCTTTTATTTTTATTCTTTATATATTTGTCTATATTATTTTATATTTAATTCTATATCTAGTTATGTATCTATATATTTTTATATATACTAGTTCATCTTTCAGATATAATAATATCAATTTTTATCTATTTCAGTTTATTTCTTTCTATATATAGTATATTATTAGTTATGTTTTCGTACATGCTCCTATCGTTTTGTACGTCTAAGTGATTAATGTTTTTATTATTATTTCTAGAACTCTGAAACTAGGTATATATAGTCTTCTTCTTATATAAAGATATATCTCCATTGTTTATCATGTTTTCGCTTTTTCTTTTTATTCAATCAAATCTTTCTTTCTCATTCTTTATATATGTTTTGAGAAATCTGTTTATATATATGTTTCTCTCTAGGTCTCATAATATTTATATAGTTCTTTTTATATATTTTTAATTTCCGAAACATGTCATTATTCATCTCCTTATTCATATCTACATCTTGTATTTATAAAATATATGTATTTTTTTTTTGTTTATATCTGTTTTTATTTGATTTCAATTTTTATAGAATATTAATAATTATAACTTCTTCCTAAATCTTAATCCATTATATATGTTTCTTTTATCTCTATCTTTATCATATATATACATATATCTACATATAATTATTCGAATGCTTATATATATATTTCCTAATGCTTTGCTCTGTTTAATCTTGTGCTAGTTTTCGATGTCTTAAGATTATTATGGAATGTTTTTAGCACTATTCCTCATTTATTACTGTTGTTTCTTTCCTTATACTATTCATATTTGTTTTTATTTATATATTATATATATAAATTAGCTATTATCATTGTTTTATACGTCATGTATTTACTCCTGGATTATTTTTATTTAATATATATGTATATAGATAGTTTATTCAACACAATTTTTACTTTCATTTATTATTAAACGTCTGATGAATGTTCTATGAGTAGGGTTATTTGCTTATTTCTGTCTTTTCATTTATTTGACATTGTATATATTTATACTACCATATTATTATTATAAATTATATATATATATATATAAATATATAATTAATTAATTTATTATTATTATTATTATTATTATTATTATTATTATTATTATTATTATTATTATTATTATTATTATTATTATTATTATTATTATTATTATTATTATTATTATTATTATTATTATTATACTTATTATTATTATTATTATTATTATTATTATTATTATTATTATACTTATTATTATTATTATTATTATACTTATTATTATTATTATTATTATTATTATTATTATTATTATTATTATTATTATTATTATTATTATTATTATTATTATTATTATTATTATTATTATTATTATTATTATTATTATTATTATTATTATTATTATTATTATTATTATTATTATTATTATTATTATTATTATTATTATTATTATTATTATTATTATTATTATTATTATTATTATTATTATCATATATAAAGAGCTCTACGTCTATTACCAAAACTCTTTCAAATTTTTATTTCTTTGTAGCCTATGTCTCTATAAAGATAATTAATGATATATTTGGTATTATATTTATATTTATATCCCTGAATATTGATGAATACTAACAGTTCTTCTTTCACTATTTCATTATCTAATGTACTTTCTCTAAAGTTTTATATACTTTCTTTTTTCTTTTTTCAATAACATTCTATCTTATAATATATATATGTATTGATTTCAACAAATTATGTTATTTGACTTCTTGGAAATTTATTATATAATTGTTTTTAATATATATAAACAAAAATATTTTAAGAACTATACTATTTTATTATAGGAATATTCTTTATATTTCTATAGGTGTTATAATACTATATTTACCATAATTATTATAATAATTTGTTTTTTTATCTTTTAATTACAGCACATCATTGTTTTACTGCACTAAGATGCGTGAATACTACACAACTAATAAAATTCTGAATAAAGTTCAAAGTTCTTTTTTATTGTATATCACATATTACACTAACATTTAAGTGTATATAAAAGAGTTTTGTTAAATATATCCGTTAATTAGATTTCATATAAATTACTCAATACATATAAAATGTGGTTTATATGATCAAAATGTATTTTTATAATCAATAAATAATTGATAACACATAGCTATTAACGTTTCTAAGCTCATAATGCATTCCATTATGTGGTTCTCTTTGTAGTAACATTATTTATTATTGATAGGTTAATGAAAACTTTTTATAATAAGATATATAAATACAAACATGCTATTAAAAATTCTAACTGCCACAAAGGACAATTACATTAATGTGGCTTAAAATGAATCAAAGATGCTAAGTCAACATATATTATATATATATAAGTTATGTAAAAAATAATTACATAATAATATCAACTCTATTCAAATATCTAAAGAAATCAGCCATTCTTATCATACTCATACTGATATTTTATTATATATATCATTTTATAGAAATCAATTGCAATTAGACTAAGACAAGAACGTTCTCTAGAGAATTCTTGATTTTAGTAAATGAATCCATTTTATAAAATGCTTACTAGTCCATTTTGAAATTACCCTTTGTTGGATATTAGTCTCATCTTCATTTATATGCTGAATATATACCTTTTATCCAGAATTAGCATCAATTGATAATCTTGTTAAACGTTAATTGAGAAAATATTCATCAATATGAGGTATATGTGAATATATTATATATTATATACATATAGATATACTATATGTGCATATATATTAGAGTCACATATTTCTATTTATTAATTTTTCCCCCGTAATTATTTACAGTAGTCAGATACTATCGGTATGAAAAATATTCCCCACACCACTATGCTGACTATCAAGTTTTCAACAATACTATGCTGAGTATGAATTATCTCAGGGTCTAAAAAAATAGATTTTTAAATAATTTGTATTTTTTTTATTTTTCAAATCGTGTTTGAAATAATATACTCTAAAACGTATTAGTTCATTCTTAAAATATTATATAGAAATGAATGAGCTTAATCAAAAAGAAAAAAATGAACTTTATATGAAAGAAATCGATAAGGAAACGGAGTCAAGTTCTATGAGACGTTCTGCAAATATTAAACTATCAAACCTTGTCATAACAAAACAATTTGAAGCCACAAAAGATGTAGTGATTACCATTTCTTTACAAAAGAACCGAAAGGAGAAGTTGTTCTCTCAACCTATCAATTCAAATAATGGAGAACCATTTGTATTTAATTTGAATAGAGAGTTCTCATTGTTTTATCTTCACTGTGTTAAATTTCATCGTGATCCTATATTACGTATAGCACTTGAAAATACACGTCCTAAAACATTTACTAGACATAGATCTATTGCTGCAGCGTTGGTCAGTATGCAACAAGTTCTTCAGCATAAATTCAAAGGTACATTAATGTTATATACTTGTCATACTCAACAGCGTCAACCTATTGGTTACATTGAAGCAGAGATTAGTACAGATTATCTTGATGATGGGGATGAACATTTCGAGTCTTCCGATGAAGATGAAGATATTGATGAAGAAGTAATTAAACAAACTATGTCGCCTCTAAGTGCCACAGAGATCCCTCAAGTATATATTATATTATATATGCCATTTATATATAGATTTTAAAATATAAACAGTTAAACTGTTATTATAATAATAAAATAATTATTGTTTTTTCTCTATATATATATTTTGTAATTATTATTTATATTATATTAATTATATTTATATATATTAGGTAGAAGTTCAGAATCCCCGTGGTTTAATGAAAATAGGAAATACATTAAAGCAAATGTTTTTAAAAGGAAAAGAATCATCTAAAAATAATACTAGTTCATCTCTTCCTTCTTCTCAAGAGTCTTATTCCCGTGAATATTCGTATAGTACAATTAGTAGTTCATATCAAGACGAAATATCACCTCAAGATATTGAAGCTTTAACTGATGTATATATATATATATATATATCTATATAGTTTTTTATAAATTTTTATAATATATAGAATTATAATTATTATATATCTATTATTATAAATATTTCTTATATATAGTTTGTGGACAGTCTTTCTGAACCCAGTTTCCCGCCATTTATTTTATTATCTCAGAACTCGTCTCAAAGTCATAAACTAGTTAAATATTTATTGGAATATACTGTATATATATATAGATTTATTTTCCATTATTATATATTATATTCTTTGTAAGTTGAATTTTAGTTATATATATATATATATAGTCTGGTGATGGTATAGAATGGTGTCGACATATAATTACTGTTGATGATATATATGCCACTTCGATTCTTACTAAACTACTCACAGCATTCAAAAACGTGTATATATTATTATTATATTAATATTATATCATCTTATTATTATTATTATTATTATATAAATATCATATCATCCTATTATTATTATTATTATATAATTAAATACTATTATCTATAGTTATTCCCTTGCGAATATGGAAGATATTCATTTGACTATATATTTAGTAGGAACAGATAGGTTTATTCAACGGTTTATAACGTCTTATATATCGCTACTTACAGAAAGACCCAAAGACTTATATTGTCTTCAATTCATGCCCATCCCTAATGGTATTTATTATTATTATTATTATTATTATTATTATTATTATTATTATTATTATTATTATTATTATTATTATTATTATTATTATTATTATTATTATTATTATTATTATTATTATTATTATTATTATTATTATTATTATTATTATTAGTATTATTATTATTATTATTATTATTATTATTATTATTATTATTATTATTATTATTATTATTATTATTATTATTATTATTATTATTATAACATCTTGAATTACTTCTCTCTATTATATATATATAATTCTATTCCTCTAGGTACTACTCCTATATTATGTTCTCTTCTTACTTCTTCTTCTGCGGATTATAAACAATGTGTAGAAACTATTAATTCATTATTAAATACAAAAACATTCAGTGAATTAATAATGTCGTCTACTCTTTATCATACGATTAAGGTACATATATATAGTGGTTATTGTGAGATATAATTATTTTCATGTTTTTTAATAATAATAATTTATAAAATAACCATAATAGAATCATAATTATAATCATAATAACCAAAACAAATTATTCTATATTTTATATATATAGTCCATTGTTTCTTCTCCATCGAAATTGATGCCCTTACAAATTGGAGAAGTGGTTCTCCATTTCTCAGATACATCCATGAAAGCAGCAACTGGAACACAAAAAAGTATCCCTTTTTTGTATCAAGTACAATTTGGTGAACAGACAACAATGGAAGATATACAACTAGAAGAATCATTTATACCTATTAAATATACAGTCGATTATTGGGTTCATGACCCTTATTCTTCAAGTGGTTCTATTACTACAAAACAAGTCTCTATTCCCGCGAATAAACTGACTTATTTATGGTCTTATATTACTCGAGAGAATTCTGTATCTAGTGAATTTACAGATGATGTGAATAACTCACTAATGAATTATCGACTATATATTCCTATTTCTCAAAAGAATAAGAGAAAATGGTTTATTTCTAAGGGATATATGAGTTCTATTGTTATTAATAACATAGAAAGTCAACGATGGGTAGAAGCTAAAATTAAAAAAATTATTTGTTCATTCACTGAAGTAGGTGAAAAAGTTATTATAGATGGAGTAGAATATGATAATTGTATATTTGTAGAAATGAATTCAAGATATAAAACAAGAATACAAATATGTCCATTCCTTGTCCCTATTCTTATCAATCAAGATGAAGACAGTGACTGAAGTAGTCTTAATATGTCTGAAAACCATTGAACTATCTTTTATAATCAAAATTATCTAAAATTCTATATATATATATGAAATAAGAATTAATACATATATATATATATATTAAGACATTTTTTTTCATTTTCTTTTTGTTTTTAAGCATTTTCTTTTTATAATTCATATATAGTATTCTATTATTATTTTATTTATTTCAATAACTTTTGGATTTCTTTTGATTATTCGAATATATATATATATATATATATATATATATATATATAGATTTTAAATTATTTTTATATCCTTTTTTCTTTAATTTATAATAATAATCCTATCTATTTTCCTTATATATATCCATTTCTTTGCTTTTGTTTAAATATATTTTGTCTTAGAGATAACATTTCTTATTTTTATTTTTGTATTTTTTTTTGCATAGTACTTAACAGTTATTTATAATTAGCATATTTTTTTCTATATTTGTAGTTTTTAGATTAGCAGTTGTCATCTCTTATTTTCACCTCGTTGCTTTGTTTTGAACAAATAAAAATATATATATTCATTTTATATTCATTTATAGTATCTATTTCTTGTTGATAAACAAAAAAAAATTTTTTAAACTATTCTATTATTAAACATATTTGTATACATTGTCTATATGAAATGAAAATACTTTTATATTATATCTTTTTACAATCAAATCATAGAAGAGACATAATTATGAAGTAAAAATGAAACTAGTGAATAAAACCATTAACAAAATAATGTATTAAAAAAGGCAGAAAAATGAAAAAACAATATATATATATATATTCTTAGGGTATACATATAATATAGAAGAACTAATTAAAAAAAAAGATACTGACATAAAATAATATGTATACAGAGCTGAAGAAGAAAAAACGAAAAATATGAAAAAGAAAATGATTCAAAACGTATATATATAATATTTAATATACATAAAAGAAACAAAATAAGTTGATAAAAAAGGTGATATGAATAAATATATATATATATATATATGACATAAATTTTAATCAAATGAAAAGGAGTGCAGAGGAAAGGAATCTTAAAAAAGCCATAGAAATAATAAAAAAGAAACAAAAGCTTTAAAAATTAAAGAATGTATTATTTATTGATGATTTATATGTCTGGATAACAACAGGAGAAGAGGGAGAAAAAGCGAGAAGTATCTATATACAATATGTAGATAATATAGAAAAAAATAATAGCATGTATGAATAAGAGAATAGAATTCTATTCAAAATACGTGAATACAATTGTCATCATGTTCTATTATGAAAAAAAGAGAAAAAAGAATGTTCTAAAGAAAAAGAAAAGTAGATAGACAATAAAAAACATGAATATAGATAAGTTTAATTAATAATTGAATAAAAATAACGCTTCAAAAAAAACTATATAAACATTCTGATAAACAATAATAAAAATATGCACTAATTAAGTCAATTTTTGAAAAGAAAATATATACATAGAATATATACATAGAATATATTATATAATAGATATACGTGTCTTTGTCTTTTGATTGTTATTCATTGTGTTATTTGTTCCCATGCCGTTAGTTTCCGTTGAATAATGGATATGACTGTACAGATCCTCACGTTGCACATTCGTACGGTGATTGTACTCACAGTTAGATATTGTACACGTGATATTGGAATGTGTTTCTTGTACTGGCTGGCAAATATATAGCGAATAACCGTGAAATTGAACATATCGCTGAACTATAGAAAAAGCATACATATATACTTTTATGTAGATTATTTATAAAATAAATAAAACTCTTAAGATAAATATTTAATAATATAATTAGTGTTCAAATATAAAAAGTATATTAATAATGTATATGAAGTAATATACTATAACTAATCATAGAGGGTGTAAGATTGAGTACTGAAAACATCTGAGACTCTATCAACGTGGAGAGAAACCGTAGAAAACAAAACACAATTAAGTCCAACTAGAATATAAATAGTTTTATTTTCAACATAAAAGGAAGAAGAAAAAAAATACCCTATAATTCTCAAAGAAGAGAATATCCATCGTAGAACATGCAGGAATACCCAACTGTATACAATATGAAGAAAATATATAAATATTTTGTTTTTTCCTTCCGTCATAATGTAATGTCTTCTTTGTATATTTCATTCCACATTTCGGAAATAAAGTACAATATAGTTCACACAAAGCAACTCCATCACTTAGAGATACGGTAAGATCGCAGTCAATCGGCCTCTGTAAGAAAAGAGTCAACCAAGAACCTATAGCTATTGCAGCTTCCTAAAAAGTGAACAATATTTAAAAGATTGATATACCTTGATCTCTACCATGGAGAAGAATGATGTAGAGCAAGTACATTCACCAGAATATGCAGGTATAATCGCAAAATGTGGAGAATCTTCACTCATATAATTCTTGTATTTAATTGAAACGACGTATTACAATATTAAAACCTTTATATAAATTCAATCCACTTATATTATCTAGATCCCTATCATAAATTCAATACAAATGTAAAAATCTATTCTTCTCTGGAAAATCACGATTTTCCATAGGTTTCTATTGTTTCTCTTTCTCTAGTTGTCGACCAATAGAATTCTATAAAACATCTGAAATCATTAATTTACTTGATAAACAATTCTAGAGATGGGCAAGGTACATGGAGTTTCTTTTTTCAAAAAAAGTATGTGCAAAATTTTTATTCTTGTTCCAAATAGCCAGAACATATTTTTTAAATTGTTTATATATATATTTACACCTATGACAATATTCCTCACACTTCCATTATAATAATTTTACATTTGAAACTATTAATTTGTAAACATTTGTATTATCATCTTTATATTTCAGACAATAACATCGTCAATTCTTTTAGAAAGTGATTTTTATTAATATAAAAGAGTTAACAAATAACTATATGCAAATGTGATGTGTGTGACATCCAAAAAATATTTATATTTTCTAGCAGAAGTTGTTGATTCTAGTCATGGATTATTGTTAGTTTTCAAAAAACAAATAAAAGCAAATATAAACACATAAAATTGCATATAATTGAAATCATCTTCAACACGAAGAATAAATATAATTCATAATAAAATAGTCATAGCTAATACAATATAATAAGATATATATTAAAACATATTGAAACAAAAAATAAATTATTGATAATTGAATTTCTTTAAAGAATTGCGATTTATATTTATATAAAGTATTTTTTCAAGTGAATCATTAGAGAGTCGATTTCTGTTTGGTGTTTTATTATTTTTAAGAATACTCCATACTCTTTCAGCAGATGCACTAGAACTTGGGCAATCACATAATAATAAAGCTGTTTTTGATATATCTATATCATGATACATACTCCAAAATGTATAATTTGAAACGAAAGGATCATTTAAATAGCTCTTATATGTATTATGATTAGTAAATATTGTTGTATTTGTGATATATTCTGCAAAACTTCTTTTGTAAACAGAACCTTTAGGACCTAATGAATCAAGATAATCGCTAGCCCTTTCTATCAGTGATATATCTTCATGTACTTCATTAAAATTATTTTTATCTAAACAGTATGCAAGTTGATAAATACCATGACAAAAATACGTTTCTCGTCTCTTTAAGGCAGTTGAAACAGTTGATGAATAAGGATCGAACATATTATTATCACAGGATTTAAGAAGTGAAGAATATATACCATAAATTTCTCCAATATATACATCATCCGCTTCTAATTTCATAACAGCATCTTTAAATAATTGTATAATAGACATAATAGGTGTAATGCTGTTCATAAATGCTGGATTATTTAATATGGAACTGACTTCTTTTCCAAGATCATAATGAGAATTAATACCACTTAAATTAATAATATTCTTACTGATCCAATTCACAGAAGAATAGTGCGACCACCAACGAGTATTATTTGGTAGAGAAGGAATATTATCAACATAAGATGAGTTTGTGATATCACTTAGATAGTTACGAAACACGGAGTTATTTTTAAAGGCATTTGCAACAACCACAACATCATCAAGAAACTTTTTAATACTTAAAAAGTTATGTTTGTAGAATAAAGAAGAAGACAAAACATCACCTAGAACTAATTCTATTTGATGAGCACTACATGAGAATGAGATAAACTCGTTATCAGGATCATAGAATAACGTTTCAGTTTCGTCAGATGTTTTATCCACCAGCAGTTCATCTAATATATCATCAATTGGTTGTTCTTCACATTCTTCATATATATCATTTGATTTAGACATATTACTACTATCACTTTTCTCACTACCATCTATTTCGTTTGTATTCCCTAAGAAATCAGAAGGTAACCAGTTGTTATTCATTGGATCATAGTAATTTCTGCATGCAATATTCGCAGGACATGCATCATGAATAACACCACGAACTTTATCCTTACCAATTTTTGTTCTGACACATTCTATCATATTAGATAAATTACGACCATTTTCTGATATAGAAGAGAAATCAAAAAGTCCATAAAAGAATGGTACCTTCTTTATTATAACAACAATACATTGTAATTTCTGACCTGTAATGTCCTTTGTACCTATAAATAATAATAATAATAATAATAATAATAATAATAATAATAATAATAATAATAATAATAATAATAATAATAATAATAATAATAATAATAATAATAATAATAATAATAATAATAATAATAATAATAATAATAATAATAATAATAATAATAATAATAATAATAATATATATATATATATATATATATATATATATATATATATATATATATATATATATATATATATATATATACCATCAAAACATAAAAATACATTATTTGAGTTACTAATCAATTCATCTACTTTGTTATGAATTTCGCCATATAACTCAGGTAGTACCTTAGTAGAAAAGTGCTTTCTGTATGGTAACGTATATCCTAACATACTAAATAATTGTCTTGTAACATCATTATCAATATATGACAATGGACAATCTAAATAAATGAAATATAAATACATAATATATAGTTATACATAATAATTAACAATTCTTACTTGAAATTATAACACTTAGAAGAAGAAGTTTATTTAGTTCTTGTTCATTAACACCCTTCTGATTTCTATTTCGATCAGTTAAATCAAGTACTTCATGAGAATTTCCTTGCTCCTTATTTGTCTCTTTCAAATCTTGTAATCTTGAAGAAATTTCACAAATTGTTTTATAAGAACCTAGGTTTTCTGAGTTTATCTTGAAATGATTAGCCAGATGCTTTCTAATTCTTGTAACGTTCTTTTCTTTTTCATTAGGACAGAAAGGACATAAAAATCCACCAGCACGTTTTTGTACTTTGTTTTTTATAAGAAGACTCGTGTAGTTACAGTTCTTTAGCTCTTTCTCATCAGACATTTCTATCATTTGAGTTCTATTTATAAAGATGGACAACACTAAAAAAAGCCACTTTTTTCTCCCGTGAAAAAATCATGAAAATTTGTAGCTACTTTGGGTAGCTGTTTTCAGCTACAAAGTAGCTACAAGTAGCCACAAAACTTGTAGCTACTTTTGCCCATCTCTAAACAATTCTCATTTAAATATGACTTTATTTGATCATTTACGTATTTTGTTATAGTATATAAATCATTTGAATGCTGCTATAATACTTTGATTATTAGCATAAAAATAAAAATATTATCATTTTAGTCATCCCATTTAAGGAAACCTCATTCAACTAAATGGTCTATTTACAGGTTTACTAAACTACATATATTAGTACAGACAATGTATATAGTGTAATAGGCAATCATAAATGAAAGATTATGACGAAAATAATGTGTTTGTAAGAAAATATTAATTCTTTATCTCCATAATTAGAGATTAAATTCCATATTCAGCATGTAGAGTACTTGCTTTCATAGATATAGTGATTTACAATAAAATGTTTCTTTGTAAAGTCAGATTTCTTTTTTTTTTGTATCGATATGATGGATCATAATTTATTCTAAGCATATGTGCAGTACTTTAAGAGTATAGAAATATCTTTGTATGTTGTTAAGGAGAATCACGTTTTCTTAATTACCATTTCATCAGTTTATATTCTTTTGTAATTAGTTTTTATGCTATATCTGATTCCTTAGGTAGTGATTATAAATAGGTGCCAATGCTTATAAAGATAGACTATACCAAAAAAAATGACTTTTAAAAAAAAATAATTTCAGCAATTGTTAGGTATTCATTACTGGATTCTGTTGCCATCACAAGAGATTTCAGACGAAATCAGACAAAAACCAGAATTGAAATAATCATGAGAATTTCAAGTTTAAATAAAATATACAAAACATAAATTCAACTCTTTAAGAGGTTTATAGATATTTGTTTTTATTATTTGGTATTGCTTATTTGTCAGCAAACCTTATTGTAAAGAGTCTAGTTTTTAGAATATTGAATAGAATCAATTATGACTGATTCTGATAAGAAGTGTCATTTTGAAAGAATTAGAACAACTCGTGGATTCTCTGTGATTGAACAGCATGTCTACTTAGATATAGGTATATAAAAATACATCATTAAACAATTCTTAATTCCATTAGATCCTGAAAATGAAACAATTGATGGTCATACAGAAGTAGTTATTATCCCTCACTTAAAGAAGATCAAGGATATTCGTTTAAATTGCAGACAGTGCTCGATTGTTTCTGTTAGTGCAAATAATCTCTCGTGTGGATTCACACTATATGATTTTATGAAGGACAATATCAATGGCACAATCCGATCTCCCGAATCATATTATGCATATTTACGTGGCAACTTATCTATATCCTTTATTTAATAAATATTGTAATTTATATATTAAATAAATGTTTAAATTGCTATTCATTCTATTTTTTAAATATATATATTTATTTCTCTTCTATTTTATATATATATGTTTCTTAATTTCTGAAAGCAGCTGACACCGGTGAATTATTCATTAAATTTCCGGATGAATTGTTTGTACATCGAATGAAACGTAAACCAGTAGCATTCACAAGTATTTATATATATATATATTATTATTATTAATATGTTAATTGTTCCTAAATATATTATAACTATGATTATATATATGTATATATTTCTATGCTATAGATAATGACGATGCTGCGTCACTTACTCCATCCAATGATAATGCAGATACAGTTAGTGTTCTCTCTGACACATCTGTACGTACGGAATCCACAATATATTCAAAACCCTCAATATCTTCAAAATATATGAATATATCTCAAAATAATGACGTTTATTTTTATAAATATCAGCCTATTGTTCTTTCTATTCGTTATCGATTGGTTAAACCAGAAGGATCCCTCTTTTTTCAAACGGCAGGAAACACTCCTCATTTATATACATGGAATACAATTGATGGATATCATATCGAAAGTTCTTTTGGAACAGGAACACGTGGTTGGGTACCCTGTATAGATGATGAAATAGAAAGATATCCGTGGAAATTATTCTATTCTATTCCTCCTGAATATTCATTATATAGTTGTGGATCTTTTATAGAAAAGATGTATATATATTTATATATTCATATATTTATTATTCTATGATATTTAAAAAGAATATATAATATTATATTATATTATATTATAAATATATAGGACAAATGTTGAAACTAAAAAGTGTATATATAAATATGAAGTGAATTATCCTACACCTGCAAATAATATTGGATTTACCGCGGGAAAGTATGTCGAGAAGAATAGTAATGAAGATGATATAGCTCCTTATCATATATATTACGCGGCACCGTTGGAGGGAACGATGGCGGCAAGACTTGATGCAGGTATATACTCTCTATTATATATACTACTATATATATATTTATATATAGTATATAATATATAGTATATAATATATAAAATATATTCTATTGAGATTTTTTATATAAACTATTTATATATATGTTATTCATTTGTTTGCTATCTTTCTAGTAACCAATCAAACACGAGGAATATATGATTATATCCAATCAATGTTCAGATCGTCATTCCCCATAGATATGTTACCTGAATTAACCGCGGTTATTTTTGTAGATGATTCCCCAGGATTATTCTCTATTTATCAAGGTCTTATTTTATTAGATTCTAAATTATTATTTGATGAACATGTATATTATATAATAGTTATTATTATTATTATTATTATTATATTTATTATTATTATTACTATTATTATTATTATTATTACTATTATTATTACTATTATTACTATATTATTATTATTATTATTATTATTATTATTATTATTATTATTATTATTATTATTATTATTATTATTATTATTATTATTATTATTATTATTATTATTATTATTATTATTATTATTATTATTATTATTATTATTATTATTATTATTATTATTATTATTATTATTATTATTATTATTATTATTATTATTATTATTCATGTTATTATTATTATTATTATTATTATCTATACAGGATACGTTTTTTCTTCCTCATTATGCTCATATATTTATAACTGCGTATTTCTTGATGTATTTTGGTGGATATATACAATTATATAAATGGAATGATTTATGGCTCCCGTTAGGAGTAGCTAGTTATTTAGGATTACTCTATGTTCAACAAGTATATTATATATATATTATTATTATTATTATTATTATTATTATTATTATTATTATTATTATTATTATTATTATTATTATTATTATTATTATTATTCTATGACATATGTATTTTTTAATTATTTGCATAAAAATAATATATATATAATTTTTAAATTTATATTATTATTATTATATCTATATTATGTATTTAATATATTTATAACTTATGCTTATCATTGTTATCTCTATAATATATATTTATATAGAACATTTCGAATGATATTTTTAAGTATTATATAAAGACCATGTTAATAACATGTTGTCAGATAGAAGAAGAAAGAGAAGGATTATTTCCTATACATAACGAGAAGGAACTGAGACCTATCTATATAGATAGTAATGCACTATATGTTGATAATCAAATTAACTTTAATTCATATTTCTTTGTATATATATTCATATTTCTTAATTATCATTATCATTATAGTTATTTATACTTATTATTAATTATGTATATAGATGAAGAGTACAGTTGTTCTACATATATTATGCAGTAAATGTAATATTGATACTTTTATTAGTATATACAACTACCTACTGACCTCAGCAGTCAACTTTTATTCCGATCAAATGAAAATATTCAAATTCTATAGTCGTATATATTATTAAGTTTATTATTATTATTATTATCGTTATTATTATTATTATTATTATTATTATTATTATTATTATTATTATTATTATTATTATTATTATTATTATTATTATTATTATTATTATTATTATTATTATTATTATTATTATTATTATTATTATTATTATTATTATTATTATTATTATTATTATTATTATTATTATTATTATTATTATTATTATTATTATTATTATTATTATTATTATTATTATTATTATTATTATTATTATTATCTTTATTATTATTATTATTATTATTATTATTCAGAATATGCCAAAAATCGATTGTATATACAAACATTAATTAATAAAAATACTGATAAATATCCTAATTATGAATGTAGTATATATATAGATATATTTATTTATTACTATTATTATATATATAGGTACTCCCCCTTTGAGTGATCAACAATATAATTCGTTATCATTAACTCACTTTGAAAACGGTATTTATGAAGATAATGCTACAGATTCAGGGAGTATATATATATAGTTATTATTATAGTTATTATTTAATAATAATATAAAATTGAAATGAATTTCTTATAAATATACTATTATATGATTATATTTTCAAAATTTATTTTTATTTATATATAAACATTATAATAGAATGTTTTTTGGATACAAACAAGACAATTTCCCACGGTTATATATATACATGTTCTATAATTGGAATATTATCTGAAAATATCGGTTTAGATTTTGAATTCGATCAACTACTTATTAATGCTACTTGTATATATATATATATATATTATTAACTATGTTTATTATATACATAACTATTTTTATTATATATTATTCTTCCTATAGGTCACGATTCTTTTATGTTTAAATATGATTATGATTCAAGAAATCGATTAATAGACTTAGCTTTAGAAGGTAATAAACCTTATTTCCGCGGGGATTTGAATATTCAGCGAAAGGATCATGATGGTTTTCACATGAATAAATTTGATATATCAACCGATGAACTCCCTCCCCACCTCAAATGTACACTTATGTTAACTTATGTATATATAATAATAATAATAATAATAATAATAATAAGAATAATAATAATAATAATAATAATAATAATAATAATAATAATAATAATAATAATAATAATAATAATAATAATAATAATAATAATAATAATAATAATAATAATAATAATAATAATATCCATCATTCTTATATATGTCAGACGCTTAAACATATCTAACAATAATATATATATATATATATATATATAGAGAAGTAAGCAGGCAAGTGCCAAGGAAGATAGAGTAGATTATATTAATATAAATGCAGATAGTACTTGGTACGGTCTTATTGAAGAGAAACAAACTGTAAGAAGATGGAATCAACAAGTATATATTATTATTATATATCCAATTTTATTATTATTATTATTTTGATACTAATAATAATAAAATTAACAATAGTAATTGTTTTTATTATATAGTTAGAGAATTCATTAAATATAACGTCACGAATCGACGCACTTCAGGCGTTATCACACACGAAGTGCGTCATGGAGGGATTTGATATTATTGATATATATACACATATTATTCTTACTACTACGTATCCTATGTATATATATATATATATAACTATGAATACAATCTATATAATACATATATCTAAACAATCTATATATATCTAAACAATCTATATATATATATATATATATATATAGTCTCCTACGTACGATGGCAGTTTATTATTTAGCTCGTTGGCAGGTATATAATGCTCCAGATACTCTCCCCGTGGAAATCGATATAGATAATTATGTTATTAAAATGACACCTCAACAAGAAACACGCAATTCGAATCGCGGGAATAATGGAAATGAGACTGTTCGTCATCGCAATCCCCGTGGAAGTCGTCAAGATCCTGAAGTTAGTTTATTGGATACATCCGATCAGCCGTTAGGTGGACCCTCACTCCCCCCACCTCCTGTAACACAATCCCCCACTATTCATAACGTATGGGATGGTTTATTTCGATTAATTGATATATATATGTATTTATACAAAGGACCTACGGGGTTTATTCCCGTCAATTTCCAGAAGGAAGAAGAATATATGTTAAGACAATGTATATTATGTTCTTTAGCTAGTATTAAAAATAAAAAACGGTATATAGTATTAATATATAATATATATATATATTTCATTTAAAAGTAGTTATCTATTAATAATAATAATAATATATATATTATATATATATATAGATATACGCCTGATATAGTGTTAAGTTTGATTTTAAATCAATTATATAAGCATACCATGCTCTTTGGAGAATCCGTAACACAAATAAACGAGAAATATATCTCTTTATTACTCTTATGTCTGGGATATATACACGTAAAGCAACAAGAAATACCAGAAACAGAAGAACTGGAATGGAGTCTAAAGTATATATATATATATATTATTTTAAGTCTCAATGTATATTGTTTTTTATTATTATATCAGTTTTTTTTTTTTTGATTATTTCTATGAATATATTTAATACATTTTATATATATATAACTCAATGTTATTGTATATTTTTTATTTATATTTCTGTTCTTCTATATATATAGTATTTCTTCTCTATTTTTTTCTATATATATATAGTGTTGATAATAAGAATTTATCGTATAACGCTTCTTGCCTTCGTATTATCTCACATTATATCAAATATCCATCGATTTCCCAAGGGAATCCGTCACTTTGTGCAGCATTAAAAGTTCGTTGTATATTTGATTGTATCGGGAAAACTAAAATTATGCAAGGATATGATCGTTTTATTGACCTCAAATATTCAAAATATATATATATTTATATATTATTATTATTATTATTATTATTATTATTATTATTATTATTATTATTATTATTATTATTATTATTATTATTATTATTATTATTATTATTATTATTATTATTATTATTATTATTATTATTATTATTATATAGATATATACGTCAAACAGCCTATCAGTGTCTTACTCATATATACCTCTTTAATGCTTCACTCTCTCTCTCCTCCTGGGTCGATACTTATATATGGATATTACACGCCGCTGCCAAAGATCCATGCTCCGAAGTCAAGTGCGCTTTCATTAATGTATATATATATATATATATATATATATATTATCTTTATTATTATTATATTTATGATTATATTTATTATTATATTATTATTATATTTATTATTATATTATTATTATATTTATAATTATATATATATTATCTTTATTATTATTATGTTTATCTTCATCATTATATATTGATATATAGACGTTAATTAATCCCCCGGAACACAGTTCCTCTACCCCTATATATGTGTCTCTCATCGATATATTCCCCACTCTCCATCGACCTATAAACAGAAAGATGTTCGAAAATATCGATTCGGAAGAAACACAAATACAACTTCAACGGCTATTAACGGAAACGATGCAAGTATTAAGAACTGAATCGAATTCTGATGTTACATTTAGAAAAATATTGTATATATAAATAGTTATTATAATTATCATTATAATTTTTTTATTATATATATGATTTATGTTAATTAATATATATAATATTATCTATTCTATGTTTTTAGGTTCCAGTTTTATAATGTATTATTATCTCTTTGTCCCGATCGCTTCAACAGGGAATATAAAAATGATCATTTTCTATTAGAAAGAACACCTCTAGCGAAATTCCTAAGTGATGTATATATATATATATTAAATTTATATTTATTATTATATATTTTATTTATATTTATTATTATTTTATTATTATTATATATTTATTATTATTTTATTATTATTATTATTATTATATATAGTATCAAAGTTATCGTGTTGATACTGTTGTAGAGAAAAAGGCCAAATTAACTGTTCATGTAAAAGCCACACACTCTGCGTCAACTCCTATTGAATTAGGATAAATATATACATATATTATTATTATTATTAACTCTAATATATATCTATATCTTTTGTTTCTATGCTTTTTAATTTTCCAATTCTTCTTTAACAATCAAACTTGATGATAATATATATTTATATAAATATAAAAGTAGATTTTTCCTTTCTTAATTAATCATATTATGTCTTTTCTCATTATTAGTCATCATACTATACTAATAGGATGAATGTATATATATATATTTTGTTCTAACAGTTCTTTCTTTTTTATAAAAATAGTTTAATAATGATAGTTCTATATAAACAAAGAAAATAATATGTCTTATTTATTTGCAACATTTATTACAAATATGAACTAAATTCTATTTTCAAAATAAAACATCTAAAAAACATAAAAATAGAGAATAATAACAATAGTGATATAAGTATAGTATTATACTTATTGAAAGTAAGTATAGAGAGAGGTTTGTCCACAATTTTGTTTTATTTCTGGTTCTTTTTGAGAATTCATTTCATGTGATAAAGAATTAGAAGTATATAGAGAAGATCCAATCTGATTCCCGCGGGGATTCTTTGAAGAAGATTGTTTATTATAATTAGAAGCATTTTTATATTGAGAAGTTGAATGTATTAGTTTTGTGGATGAATAAATAGAAGTAGAAGAAGTAGAAGTAGAAGAAGAAGAAGAAGTTTTTTTCTTATTTGTATATTTTGGAGTATATATTCGTTTGTTATTATTTGCATTGAAGACTGATGACGTAGGTTGAGTCATCAATGTAGTATCCAATTGTTTTATTTGTGTTCTTGTTGTATGAAGATCATAAGATAGTTTTGTGTTTATGTCACGGATACTTAATCTATATATATATATATATATATATATTGATTTAAATAAATATACAACAGTGATTGTACAGTGGATGAGATTATATCTATATATAACAGATATTATAAATAATAATAATAATAGTAATAACAATATATATATATACTGATAGTTCGTTTTCGTTGAGTTTGTTGTTCTTCAAGAGTGAATAGTTCCTGAATGGATTGCAATTCCTTCTCGATATCTATAGAGAACGAGTTATTTGATGTAGTAGTATCATTATTATTATTAGTAGTAATAGTAGTAATAGTAGTAGTATTATTAGTAATATCAATTGAAGAAGAGATTGTAGTTTCTTTATTATTATTATTATTATTATTAATATTATTATTATTATCATCATTCTTCTTATCACTATTGATGTTATTAATAGAAATAATATCTGTTTCTATATTACTATTAGTACATATATCAGACACATGTGCTTCTATCGAATTCGAAACAAGATCAGTATTCTGATATATAATTGGATCCTCAGGAATACTATTCCCATCAGGATTCTTTTTCTTTGAGAATAATCGTATCTTTCCAGAATCATTTCCTGTGTGAATATCTAGGATTGAAGACGTAGTCTCATTATTCATTCCTTGTATTTTATTATTATTATTATTATTATTATTATTATTATTATTATTATTATTATTATTATTATTATTATTATTATTATTATTATTATTATTATTATTATTATTATTATTATTATTATTATTATTATTATTATTATTATTATTATTATTATTATTATTATTATTATTATTATTATTATTATTATTATTATTATTTATATTATTATTATTATTATTATTATTATTATTATTATTATTATTATCAATATTATCACAAGAATCTTCGTTTTTATCTATATATCTACTACTATTCTTTTCATTATTCTCCAACATACATATATCAATACTATCTAGTATAGATGTCAATGTATCTCCTACTCCCGCGGGAATCTTAGGTTCCTGAAAACTACTTGTATTCTCTTGTTGATAAGAAGATTTTGTTATTATAGGTACTATTTGTTGACTATTACTATATATAATATAATATATAATATATAATATATAATATATATATAATATAAAATATATAATATATAATATATAATATATATATTACATTAGTTTATTTTCACCTGTATTATCATTTAAGCTTAATGATAATTCTGGTATAATAGTTATAGAGGAAAGAGTATCAGGAGATATCATAATACCATCTGTCTCTTCCAATCGTAAAGAACCTATATATATTATGAATAGAATAACTTATATCTTATAATATATACTTTCACATTTAATATCATTATCTTTCTTTGTTTCTTGTTCATTATTTACCTATAGATTATACATATATATAACCCTAAAGAATACTTCATCAAGTAACTGCTTAATTTGTTTGGCTCGTTCTTTTATTTTATTTCTTCGTTTCTGACGATCATTCCCGATAGAAATATTCTTTATAGATTTACTTGATAAAGGCGATTCTTCTTGAATTATATCATTTCTTTTACTTTCTTTCATATTTGTCTATTTATTAATATATAATCATTTTTGTATATACGTACTTTATCTTTATTAAGCATATCAGAATCAGATTTTGAACTTTTACACTTTTCTGTATCATTTGAATCCAACGAATCTTGAACAACACTTTTCTTTATATTAAAATGTAATTTCTTCTCTCCTCGTAGTTCTGACATTCTATCCAGGTTATTTAGAAGTGTTTCTACACATAAAAATACATAGAATACAAAAACCCTCCCATTCTTTTGGATATTTTTTCTATTTAATCCATTTCATTATAGAATTACATTTTTATATATATATAAAAAATAGTGACATAGCAAATATAAAAAAAAATGAAATAAATTATCATTTAAAAGCTAAATAAATAGTTCGAAATGTTTCATAATAGAGTAATCTAAACCCTTTTTGATTTACACATGATTGATATATATATAAAAAAAATGAAAAACAAATATCTAGATAAAAAAAGAAAAACAAATAAAAAAATAAGAGACTTTTTGAAAAACATTTTTTTTTGAGTTTCATTTAATTTCGTTTTCATTAATTTATAATAAAATATGAATTCAGGATATCAGGATTATATCTATGAGAGCCCAAATGCTATAAGTTCAAATACTCAAAATACAGTCAATCAAAATGTATCAAACAATGAAGAGTATAATTTTTTTTTCTTAAGATCTATATATTACGTCACTATGCCATATTTTTTATTTTATATAGAGAGTCAACAGAAGGATATTGTTTGTTTGTGAAAGGTTTTCAACAGCCTATTACGTATCTATCTTTATTTTTATTTATTAAATTATATCTATATAAAGTCACGAGCAGCTTTATCAAGTTTTCGGATGTTATGGTCGATTACGTGAAGTCAAAATTCCTACAGATTATCATTCAAAGTATCTTTTTACTAATGAATAAATCAATATGTTTTTAGACAACAAAAAGGATTTGCATATATCACATATTATGACAAATCAGATACAACAGATGCCTATGATGATTTACAGAATCAACAAATATGTAATCAAACGGTTGTTATTGCTTATGCTAAAGATAATAGAAAGACTGCAGATCAAATGAAACTATTAGAAGGCAAAGAGTATGATATATATGTTTATAGTTTTATATTTCTCTAGTAATAAAAGCAGTCAAATGAAAAGAAATAAAGATTAATTGATATTATATATACTAAAAATAGTTTAAAACATGAGTATTATTTGTTGTTTCATTAACTTTATAACAAAAAACTATTTATAAATAGTAGCAAACAATTCTTTTTTAAAAATAACGCATATAAATAATAATAAGAATAGAAAAAGAATGATCTTATGTTCTTCAGGAATGCAAAAGTGTTCCTCACATAGTTTCAGAACAGGTCTGTATGGTTCATCAGCAAAACTTAAGATCATTTAAAAAAAATACATATTAATATATATCTATAACTTCACTTACAGTTTATATACAATCCACATAATGAATTCATTTATAATTCTAGAAATTCAATTTGAGTTCATCACTAAAGAAAAGAAAAATAAGAAAATGTTAAAATAGAGAATATAATAACATTAAAGATAATATAGAACAGGTTCAAAACGCGTAGATTATTAAAAGAAGTCTAAACGTGATCTCCTATTCTCTTTTTAGTCCAATACTAGTCAACACGAATTATTAAAAAAAACACATGCTGTATCAGAAAGGACATATATATTAATCGTTTATAAATATTTACACTTTTATTCTAAAACAATCATTCAACTCAATAAAATAAATAATTATGCCAATCATTTTTCAATCATTTCAAGAAAATTGATGGCATCAAAAATCCAGGGGGTTAAAAAATATTCACTACTATTTTTCTATAATAACGAAGAATTGTAGTTTCCCATGAATAAATTTAATTAAAATAAACATTTTATTTTTAATCATTAAAAAAAAACTTATTTTTGAACGTATCCTATTTATTTTATATAATTAATGTAAAACAAAACACGTGAATTAAAATACGAACACAGTTTAACAACAATATAATTAAATAAGCAATGAATCATCAGATATGCAAAGTTTGTCCTCACATAGGTTCAGAACAGGTCTGTATGGTTCCTCATACGATATCATTGCTATTTAAGAATTCTTTTAATTAATAAACGATCTTGTAACCATTGAATATCCTTTTATCTATAAAGAAAATATATGGTTAAGCCTAACAAAATATTCATGATGAATACATTGTGATCGATAACTTCTATTCTTTAGTCAATCTTAAACAGCCATAAAACAAAATATAATTAAATAGCCGGTATGAATGACATTATAAATAGATATTATATCTTCACATTCTATAATGAATAAATATATACTTCCATAAAGAATAAATGGCATTTTCAATATACAAATCGTTATCATCTATAAATTAGAATAAAAAAATATATATAAAGGAGCCTCGGAGTGAGCTGGTTGTTATCCTCACCGAATAAATTCATAGGTTTAGGGATAATTTTTGTCGTCATGTACTCCAAAAAATAAAAAAATAAGTATAAAAAGTATAAAGAATCAATGAATCTTCTTCAGAATGAGTAGGAGTTAGTATGTCTTCATGACTTTCCGAGAAAAAGTGGTCATCATGAAAATCTACTGATTCTAATACAATTTTATAAAATGAAAAGAATAATCAAATGAAAAAACAAGAAAAAATTATACATATATTAGGGATTGCTCGGAGTGAGCTGGTTGTTATCCTCATAGAATAAATTCTTAGGTTTAGGGATAATTTTTGTCTTCACAGCCCTCCCATATATATAATATTGTGCAAAATATAGATTCCACTTACATTATTAATAATTATCAATAACCATACATGAAAAGAAATATATAAATAAAATATGAGTAGTTCATCCAGAAGAAACAAAAGAAGAAGATGGACCCTAATAGGAAAAGATATGGTACTTAATTATTTTGTTCTCCATAGAAAAAAGTAGATACTTTTCAGAAATGGAGACATTTCTTTATTATTTCTTTTGTTTTGTTGTTTTCGTAGTTAAATGATAGAATACTTTACTTATTGATGAAAAATGTGCTTTATGCAATGAGTTTCTTTGGAGTTAAATTTATATTAATAAATTAAAATATTCAATCAAGAGAATCAATGATTGATTCTTGTAAACATAGTTTCTAAATCATCAATAACAAAGAATAAACTTATAAAAAAGAGATTTCAAGTTTTCATGATCATACAAAACTAAAACAAAGGACAGAATGAAAATATAAATAATAATTATGTTAGTGTTTGATTGGAATCAGATTATTGTGAAAAAACAATTTACATATAAATTCCACACCATTGTAATAAAAAGAAGAATCCAAATCCAAGGAATGTAGAAGCAAAGAGACCAATACTAAGTTCCTAAAGTTATAAGAAATAGACAGATGAAACAAATAGTATGCATATATTAAAATGAATAGATAGAAAAGAATTAAAAGAGTATACAACGACAATATTTTTGTTCTTTTGAATGTAACTATAGAATTATGGTTAGTTGAAGTATTAAAGTGATAGTAAATACGTGAAATAACCTCCAGAGAGAACAAGACCAAGAATAAGACAAATAACAGTGATGAATCCAAAAAGATCAGGATTTAACATACCATAATAATCAACAGAAGACTAAATACGAGTTAATATTAATCGTTTTATAGTGATATACAGCCATCTTAATAAGGAATAAACGATATAACGACTTGAACAACGATAAAGAAATGCTTTTTGTTTCTTGAAGAGATGTTTCATGGGAAATTCATTTTTTGCTGAGAAAAACAGAAGTTTGTTCTTCAAAAACATTTTGGTAATTGTTTTGATTGTTTTGTTGGTGTTAAATTACAAATTAAGTAATTAAATAAGCTTAGAAACCATAAACTAATTAGAATAAATATATTTATTGTATAATTAATAAGATTAAGTATTAATTTGGTTGTTCATTATGTTGTTCTTACAATAATAGGATAAATAATTTAATCATAAAAGCATATGTGGTCCAGTAGACTATTAATCAAGTATATAATGATTTCAAATTATTTTCTTTGGGGTAGATTTCTGCTTTTGAAACAAAAATCTTTGAAATCTTTTCTTTTTGTGTGTTAAGAATTATTTTTAGTATCTCTAATTTATATAAAAACGTATTAATGTAGAATCTAACACAATGAATCACTTTTGAATTCTAATTGAATGCAAATTATTTAAATAAACATTCATCGTTTGAAAGATAATGTAGAGATTTGTTTCTCAATGCATATCAATTCGTTATTTTTTCTTATTCTCAGAATATAGTTATATATCTACTCGAGTTTTCATTCTAGCTGTAATTTCATAAGCAAATAATTCACAGAAAATATACATTCTTTCGTTTATATTGCTATTCTATTGATATATAAAAAAAGATGTTTGTATATCAAATAATTTTGTTAAAAAATTGATTTTTAAAGGTTTATTTTAAATTTACAAATAAAAATAACACAAATTAAATAAAAAAGAATAATGAAGTGAATCCTGTAATGAATAATTAAAAAATAAATATATTTGAAACACAGAAACTACTATTATTATAATCATATATAACTCAAAAAACGTATCTGATAGAGTGAATTACTTAAAAATGCGTATTTGTAGAAAGAATGAGAATCACTTTATTATTTTTATAAAACAAACATTTCTTTATCATTTTAAGTGACTTCTGATATTCACAAACACTTCATATTCATTATAACGGTATAAAAACAAATAAGACAACCAAAAAGAAGTTTAATCATTAAATGATATGAATTGTGTGTGGAAAGTGAACCGACATCAGTCTTTCTGTCAAAAATAAATGAGATAAATCAGCCTATACAGTAGAATTGTTAAAAAGTCAGACAATACAGTAGGGTATGGGAGTATCCCAACGTCTCCGAGTATGACTAGGTGTATAAAATAATTATGGGGATAACTTATATTTTATAATAACTGCTAGGGGTATTATATATATATATATGGATTGAATATTGAGTATGTATATATATTATGCCTTATTATACATATGATGACATATATAGAGTAGATTTAAGTGAGGTTCGTGAAAGTAATTGGGGATTGCCAATTAGGTATGCTTATATAGATCTGATATTGTTAATATAGCCTTGTATAGTTATGTTGAAGTGGTTAGATGAATAAGCAAGTCATATTAGACTTTTATCATAATGGTCGACATTTGGCTGTCAAAAATAGTCTTTGGGTTATATTATTGATGTATATTATTATATAAGTATGTATTATATCTAAATAGTATATAGGAAATCATATTAAAGAAATATTGATGGAGAATTACAATTACAGAATGTGGAGTTATCTAGAGGTTTGTTTTGTCTTGTTCAATCCCATTATGGTATGAGTAGTATATAATAACATTATTATCAATATATCTTCTCTAGTTGTATAGAAATGGCAGTTAATTGATGTTCAGGAGTTATTATTGTTTTTAATATTTAACACTATCGTTTAGTCCTAGATGATGTATAGTACTATTATGTGAATTATTAGATGATTAACTGATATTATTGGAGAGTTATGGATGATTATATATTCAAAATAAAAATAATAAAAATTTTAGTAAAAAGGTATATTATGATTCTTTTCTCATTTATTTATTCTTATTGTTGTTATATATGCTTATTATTTGATATATATATTATAGAATTATTATTTTAACATATTTTCCTAGTCGATTATTGTTATTAATACTACATATAATATTTATATATGCTTTATTATGTATATTGTTATTCTATATATTATTATTTTATTATATTGTTAATTACTATTATATATAGAAAAAGTGTATTAATGATCGAATGAATTCATTTATATGTTTATTTGAAGTATGTATTATATTTATATATATTGTATATTTATATATATTGTATATTTATATATATTGTGTATTTAGATATATGTGTATATATTATATATATATATGTATACTTATATATTTATTGTATATATATAGAATGATGAATTTTTGTTATTTCTTTCTATCAGGGGAAAATAATTGTATATATATATAATATTATATATGTTCTTTTATGTATATTGATCCTATAATGATTGTATATGCTATATATTAATATTATTCTATGTACTAATTCTTGTTTTAAATAAATATGCATGATATATTATATTATTATATAGATATTATATATTTTCTATTATACTTTCTATTTCTGTATACAATTTATACTAAATGATTACTATTTATATATGAATATTTTTAGTATATTTATTATCATTTATATATATAGTAATGTCATATTCTAGAATTATTGAGACTGTGTATCTTTCAACTTTATATTGATGTATATAGTCTATATATATATATATATATATTCCTATATACTTTTTATGATGTTGTATATAATTTTTATTACATAATATATATACTAGTCTTGTTGTATATAGTATGTGTTAGTTCTATTGCTATTATTAATAAATGTATCTTCTAGCTTGTTCATTCATAATATTATATTATGTATGTATATTATTCTATCTATTTATCTTGTTTTATATTCAATTTTTTATACTTTTCTTATAGTATATATATAACTCTATAACTTGTATTTATTTAATAATTGATATATATATATATAGACTTTTTATTAAAAATAGTCAAATATACTCATATTTTAGGATATACTTTATTACCTGTTGGATTCATAAAATTATTTTGCTTTTCTTGATGTAAATATGTTCAACTTGTATATATTTATTATCATTATTTACTATATATATATATGTATATTTTTTTTATGTTTTGCATATACTATATTTATATTTTATAGGTATTTTATTTATGGTGTTATTATTATTTTTGTTGGGTATCTTAAAAGTATGTAGTATCGTATATAATTGGTATTTATACTATAGACTTGTTATGTACATAGCTTTTATGTAAATATATATGTTGATATATATATATATTTAATATATATAGTTATTATTACATATGTTTTGTATATTCGTTGTATAATTATATATTTATTATTATATATAGTTGTTATTATATAAAGTTGTTATTATATATTTATTATATATAGTTGTTATTAGATTTATTATGTATAACTGTTATTATATATTTATTATATATAGTTGTTATTATATATAGTTGTTATTATATATAGTTGTTATTATATATAGCTGTTATTATATATAGTTGTTATTATATATTTATTATATATAGCTGTTATTATATATAACTGTTATTATATATAGTTGTTATATATAGTTGTTATATATTAATATATGTATTTGTTATATGTATTTATTATATATAGTTGTTATATAGTTATTATTATATATAGTTGTTATATAGTTATTATTATATATAGTTGTTATATAGTTATTATTATATATAGTTGTTATATAGTTATTATTATATATAGTTGTTATATAGTTATTATTATATATATTATTATATAGTTGTTATTATATATTTATTATATAGCTATTATTATATATTAATATATGTATTTATTATATATATTTATTATATACAATTATTATATAGTTATTATTATATATATTATTATATATTAATATATATATATATTTATTATATAGTTATTATTAGCTTTTCTTCGTTTACATTCCTCTATATATGGTTTTTTACAAATATGTCTATATATTTGCCATGTATATAAATATTATTTATATTGTTTATTAATGCTTATTATATATATAGTCATTATAAATATGCTTATTATATTATTTTCTTATTATATAATTTGCTTATTATATACATATACTTATTATATACATATACTTATTATATACATATACTTATTATTATATATTATACTTATTATATATAAGACTATATATATACTTATTATATAATACACTTATTAAATATATTATATATAATGCTTATTATATATATAGTTATACGTGTCCATGATTAACCTTCTCCATTATGCATATATTGTGTAAGATGTATATAGATCAATAAGATAACGTACTTATAGATATATATGACTTGTATAACTCAATAAATAAAAGTATATATATATATAATAATAATTATTATTATTATATATATATATATTGTTTTAAGTCATCGAATCTATTTTTATACGTTATTAACTCTTGTTTCTTATATGACTTCTTTTTATATTATATACAATTACTGATATATATATGATATATATATGATATATATTTCCTTCGTTCTTTTTCTTTATAAATTATTTTGGTTTCTAGATTTAGTCCAATATATTTATAGATATCTTTTTTACTGTTTTGTATTTCATATCTTTATAAGTAATATATGTTTATATATATATTTAATTCTATTCTATATATATAGTAATAAGTCGATAGCCTTTTATATATCTTCCTGGTTTCAATGGCATAAAAGTTTCGTTGAAGTCTATAATACTTTATATTTTCATTATATTATTCGTTATACTTATTATATATATATATAGGTTTATGTTGCTCTATGAGTAAATAGTATTATATATTATATACTTATTCTATTGTTTTATATATAACTTATCCTATTCGTGTATATTCTTTTATATAGGTTTCTGCAAATTATATTTCTACTAATGCATATGAGATTTCTTTATGTATATAAATATATATATATAGTTTTCTACACTATTTGATATTTTATATATTTAGTTTGTATAAAAACTATTTCATTTATAATCTACAATTATATTATCATTTCATTAAATATAATATATATATAGTTGTTTTAGTATATAGTCTCTTCTGAATTCTAGTATATCATATGCATCTATCATTCCTTATCTGTATATATATATAAATTTAATTCTTTAGTATACTCATATTTTATATCCCTTTCCTTCTTATACTATTATATATCTTTTATAGAGAATTCATATATATATATATCCTTTTATATGCTTCTAATCATGAATACAGTACTTGATCTTTTTTCAACTGTTTGTGATTAATGTCCTTATCATCCCATATTACTCTTGATAAGAAGATTTTTAGTATATATATATAAGTATATATATATAAATACTTATATATAAAGATAATTATATGTTAATATGTACTTGTATATATACTTATATATATACTAGTATATAAGTTTATATTAATATATATATACTTATATATACTAATATATATCATATCTATATGTATATTATCTTCAATATTCTCTATAGTCCATCATTTTTAACTATTTGTAACTTATTATCTTTTTATATTATATACACAGTATATATAGTCTTCATTTATTAGAAAACATCTACAATTAAAATATGTATATAGATCTATACATATATAATTTTTATACAATTATATTTTATTATTTTATTCATTATATCTAATATATACTTATATTAATGCTTATTTATTCTCTCTGTCCTTTATTTATATCTTTATACGCTTTTATTATTCTATATAAATTATTTATAATCTTTATTGTCTACATCTTTTATACTATTTATACGACTATATATATTTTCCATTTATTTCATTATAAAAGATTTATTTATTTAGTGTTTATTCCACTTGTTCTACAAATATAAGAAATCATTATGGATATTCATTAACAATATAGGTATAATAATAATACGAATATTATTATACTTATATACATAAAAATTTATATATTGTTTATATGTTTTTCTTTAAGATTTTGCTTTTATTGATTATATCAATAGTTTTAACACTCCTTAGACTGTTTATGGTCAGTAGCAATTATTATTGGATTGCTATCAGGTTCAATTCCTGATCTAATGTCATTTATTGTTATTTTTTTAAATATTTTTAAATATTTTTATTTATATATATTATATTCGTTTACTCTTCCATTATACAGATATATAGTACTTTGAGATATTTAATCAACTATGTATATGGTCAGTCGCTCTCCTATAATGTTTTTATTTAATCTTTCCCAACACACAACACATTGCTAATTAGATGCATCAATTATTTTCTATATAAACTATATTTCATTGATTCCTCATTATATACAATTCTAAGCATCAATAAAACATTAAGATTCTGAATAGACTTCTTAAAGTGAATCAACTGTAAATGCATTTCATTTTATTAACTTAAAATGAATTAAGGTAGTTAATTCAAATCTAAAACATATTTATATCCAATTTTAACCTTTGTGATTTAGTTTCTATTGCTCTTATAAGGTCTGTAATACTGATCATCACAATCAACTTCAAAATAGGATTCTAATCGTTCACTGTATAACATTCAAATAGGTTTTGCTACTCATAACTTCAAAAATTAATAGAATTAGCCTCTTCTCTTACGACGAATTTTAAAAACTACTAATTACATGCCTAAAAAGAAATTACTACATATTTTTGAGCTTCATTCAGTATTACTGATCAGTTGATCAACAGATAAAGCTTGTAATTTCATAAAATAAGATAATTGACAAAAATATCACCTTCATAATATAGAACATCTATCATCTGTGTGAAGATTATTTGAGCTAAGAATACCATTCATAACATAATTTACCATAAAATCAAATATGAACATAACATCAATCCATTAAACCACCTAGTTTTGATATAAAAAGTAGCGTAACGATAAATACATAGCTTAGAGAGCAGTAAATAAGTAACAAATAATTAATAATAATTAATAAAGGTATTTTGAATAGATAAATAACATTTAATCAAAATTTACTAATGTTTTTTTAAGTAAAGTTAGGGAAATGGTATAAAAATATAAATATTTTGTTATTTGCATGTTTGAAGCATGTATAAGCATTTATAAAGCTATTATAAGTGTATTAGAGTAGGTCAAAGTCACCATTGCCAATGGATTAAAGTATAGACTTACTTATTTTCAAAGTTTGTATTGCGATTCAATGTAGAAATCTAATCAACTTACTTATTAAATCAAAACAAAGCATGTTGAAGACAATGATTAAGTGGCGGGTGTTTTACTTATTCTGGATTGAACCTTCCTTCATTAAACTGATTAGAAACACTTATTCAAACACTGGTTGTAGTCTTTAGGATAGTCTTTATGGTAATCTTCAATTGATTTCAAAAGAAAAGGTCTTCGAAAGATGGTTTTCTCTGTTTCAATGATGATTAAACTGTGCTACTAATACAAAATGATCAATATAATAGAGGAATAAAGGTATTTATATATAATCATATAATTTGTATCTTATCTTAATCTTAGTTCATTATTATCTATATTATACTATTGTATATCATTATATATATGTAAATATATCAATACTATTCTGAATCTAATACATTTTTATAGAATGATTCCCTTAATTGTGTGTGTGTAAAGGTGATTATGTAATGTGTTTTACTTCGAAAAGGCCTCATAATGAAGTTTTGATATATGTCTTTTAATTATTCAATGTTTCTTAATGATGATATAAATGAATATATATTTTGAGTATATATAATATATATTATATATTATACTTATGTATTTATATTGTTTTTAACTATATTGTATATACTATTTTATATTTAAATTGTATTTATATTGATTATAGATATATAGATGATATTGATACAGTATAAACAAACAAAACAATGAGTATTATAAAAAGAAGATATGAATAATGTATATATATATATGTATATAGATATAAAATATTTATTTATATTAGTATATATATAGATGATAGATAAATAAGGATATTAATCATATAAAGAATAAATTGTATATTAATAAATAAAGATATAATTATATATGATGATTATTTAGTATAATATAATTATAACAGATCGATTCTGTCTTCAAATGGGATACTTCTCTTCACATAAGGGATTCTCTTTCTCTTCTTCTCCATGTTGATCTCAGCCTTTCTCTTTCTTCTATTTACAACTGGTTTCCCTCTTTTCTTCATTGCATAAGATGGCTTCAATATTTGAACTTTTGGTATTTCATCAAGTATAGTAGATGGAATCAACCTATATAAAGTATATATCATATAATTTTTTTTTAATAATTATAATAAGAATATATATTGATTTATTTATTTATAGAAATAGAATACTATTAAGAATTATAATATATAGATAGTATATAGATAGTATATAGATAGTATATAGATAGTATATAGATAGTATATAGGTAATATATAGATAGTATATAGATAGAATATAGATAGTATATAGATAGAATATAGATAGTATATAGATAGTATATATATAGACTATAGATAGTATATAGATATTATATAGATATTATAGATAGTATATAGATATTATATAGATATTATATAGATAATATATAGATAGTATATAGGTAATATATAGATAGTATATAGATAGTAGATAGATAGAATATAGGTAATGTATAGATAGTATATAGATAATATATAGATAGTATATAGATAGTATATAGATAATATATAGATAATATATAGATAGTATATAGTATACATATAGATAGTATATAGATAGTAGATAGATAGAATATAGATAGTATATAGATATTATATAGATAGTATATAGATAGTATATAGATAGTATATAGATAGTATATAGATAGTAGATAGATAGTATATAGATAGTATATAGATAGTATATAGATAGTATATAGATAGTATATAGGTAATATATAGATAGTATATAGATAATATATAGATAGTATATAGATAGTATATAGATAGTATATAGGTAATATATAGATAGTAGATAGATAGAATATAGATAATATAAAGATATTATATAGATAGTATATAGATAGAATATAGATAATATAAAGATATTATATAGATAGTATATAGATAGAATATAGATAATATAAAGATAATATATAGATAGTAGATAGATAATATAAAGATAGAATATAGATAGAATATAGATAGAATATAGATAGAATATAGATAGTATATAGATAGTATATAAATAGTATATAGATAATATATAGATAATATATAGATAGTATATAAATAGTATATAGATAATATATAGATAGAATATAGTATACATATAGATAGAATATAGATATTATATAGATAGTATATAGAAAGTATATAGAATCTATCGGATATATATTTATACTATTCTACTATTATCTATATACTATCTATACTATATATACTATCTATATAGTATATATATATATATACTACATATACTATATATACTATCTATATTCTATCTATATTCTATCCATATAATATATATATACTATCTATATACTATCTATATACTATATATACTATATATATCATTATATACATATAAATATATACTCTCCATCATAGTTTTGATATTGATTTCTATAAATTTGATTATTCACATTTCTTAATACTCGTGGAATAATATCAGTATTATTATTTCCTTTTTCTATTAAGTACCTAAGGAATATTATAGCATGTTTACAGGGAGTGTGTTTGTTTTGGTATTCCTTACATTCACATGTTTGCTTTTCTAAATTTACTATATAGCTAACACCATCATTTACAACAGCAGAAACTCCATCTTTCTTTTCTTTTATATAATACTTCTTATTCTTGATTCTATTATATATATTATCAAAACAAGGTAAGAAAACATTATCAATAGGAATACTAGTTTTTATATTAATCTGTTTTGTAATACTATAGTTATAGATACATAGAAACATTTTATGAATAGGAATATTTCTAAAACGTTTTAATACTCTATTGTAGCTTTCAGCTACACTTGAGGAAATATACCATTTACAAATTGAATCATACTTTTGTAAACTTTTATTATTCTTTTCCCAAACTTCAAGAACTTGACATCTAAGATCTTCATCTATAATCTTTTCTGCTTTTTCTTTTGCTTCTTCAAAAGTAGAAGCTTTATAACTATCTATAATATATTGTTTTGTACGTAAGTCGACTCGAAGATGATCTTGTAATAAATGGAAGAAACAGAGAATATGGGGATAGTCAGGAAATACCTTTTGAACTGCCGACTTGATCCCCTTAGCTTGGTCAGAAACAATAGTAAATGTTTGATTACCATATTGACTCATTAAAACCTTCTTTAATGAAGATAATAAAGTAACCCAAGCTTCTTCACTTTCAGATGGAAAGAATCCAAAACCAAGACATATGGATTCATGATTGATATTAACAGCTATAAAGAGTAATAGTAATAGTAATAGTAATAGTAATAGTAATAGTAATAGTAATAGTAATAGTAATAGTAATAGTAATAGTAATAGTAATAGTAATAGTAATAGTAATAATAATAGTAATAGTAATAGTAATAGTAATAGTAATAGAAATAGTAATAATAATATATATATATTACCTGTTATAACTAAAGTAACAGTACTTCCAAGACCCATAAACGTTCCATCTAGGAAAATAACAGGAGGAGAATAATTTAATAATTTAATATTTTCACCAATTAAGGTACAACAACATAATAATGATTTATTATTATTATTTCCATCAATAATATCATCAGTATAATCAACAGTATTAAAATCAATTTTATTATTGACTGCTTTTCCATTATATAACATATAAAAAGCTCTATTATTTGAATTACTAGTATTGAGTTGTTTTATTATTTGAGGTATATAAGAATATGATATATCATCATTTAGAAGAAACCTCGTTGTAGAACAATATATTATATGTCGATTAATTGAAGGAAACAATGAATGTAGTTCATTAATAATATCTTTAGATATCATTCCTTTATATTTTTCATGACATAATAAATAATTATATACAAATGTACTATTTAATGGACTTCTAAATAATAATCTAAAGTTTGTATTAATATAACTAATATTAGGTTTATCTTTACTTTGACTAATAACATTCTCAAAGTATTCCAATGAAACAGATCGTACAGGAGTTGTTATATTATTAACCTTGTCTTTAAACCCATTCATTAATACTTCATCATCTTGACTATTATTGTTTATATCAATATCACTTTCTTCCTCATTTTCTTTCTCATTTTCATAATCATTTTCTTTTTCTTTTTCTATTACTTCTTCTTCTTCTTCTTCTTCTTCTAATATATCATCTATATACATATCAGGGAATGTTTGATTATTTATTCTTTTTTCATTATTTTTTTGCATCTCATATAATAATAAATCCATTTCAGAACTCATATAAACTCTTTTCTCAAGTATAGGATCTTTTTTCTGAATTATTTCAGTTTCTATTTCAGTTAAAGGAGTATCATCTGTTCTTTCTTCATATTGTAATGATTCATCAATATTCACTTCATGATTATTATTTTCTTTAATTTGATTAGAAACTAATTCCTTTTCTAATAGTTGAAGACCAGCTATATCTATAATAGTATTTCTATCTTGTTCATTATTATTATTAGGTATTTCTTTATTATCATTATTAATAGGTATATTATTAGTTGTTATATTAATTTGTTTTTGATAATAGTCACAAACAGATTGTTTTATTCTATTTTCCTTCATAAGTTCTATATAGTGAGAAGTAAATTTCGAACATTTCTAAATAAATAAAATAGTTAATATATAAAAATATAGTTTTTATTAATAAGAGAATTGATAGTATATATAGAAAATATTATTTTAATGTAAAATATAATAAATATTGTAATTATATATATTTATACATCTGTATCATGTTGATGGAAGTGTGTTAAGTGATATTTTCCATCTTTAAAGTTGTATTGAATTATGTAATTGCATCCCATGATGGGACATTTGTATTTGACATATTGTTTTGAACTTCTTTGAATCATCATAGAATAGCCATTACTATATGCAGATAATCTTAAAAAAACCTCAATCTCTTCTCTTGACCCAAATTCAGGGCGAATGTTGAAAAGTAACGATATTAGAAAATTCCTATAGATAATGCATAGGTAGTTTGTATAATCTCTGAAAAACCCATTAAAACTGTTTTCTTCAATCAAAGAGGCAATCTGATTTTGGTCAATGTTTTTAAACATGCTAAAAGTTGTTTTTGTTAACGGATTCACTCTTGAATCCTTATCAGGACGTCTCTAGATATTAAAATATTTATATATGTGTAAAATACTTGTATGACGGAAGGAATGTGTTGAACATATTGAGTAAAATCCTCATTTTCCACTTCCTTATCTATTCTGTCAATATCCCGTCTATCCATTTAAGTCAAATTTAAACAAATAGGTCGAATATGGCAAAAATTAATTATTAGTAGAAAACACATATAGTTTCTTGACTGGGAATTTTACAACATATTTGTATTATATTCTAGTCGCCATTATGTTAAAAATACCGCGGGTCATAGGACCCTCTGGAAACGACTGTATTGTCTGACTTTTTAACAATTCTACTGTATAGGCTGATTTATCTCAAAATAAATTGACGGGAATCATGGGAATTTATTAATTTTAACCAGTTCTATTTCAAAGAATCAAAAACAAATCAATTGATTTGTTTTTAAAGAAAAAAAATGATTATTCGTGATTATTTGACTTTGTTTTCAATGATAACAAAAAGTGATTTTATCGTTAATTATTGTCGATACATAGTATTTATCATTGTATTCATCGCATAAGTGATTTAAATAATTGATGCTATTGTGTGAAGCATAAAAAAAGAAATTTGCTCATGCACTCCACTATCTCTCAAGATTATATCTTTTCTGATAATAAATTTAATAGAGGCCATCGTAGAAAAAGAAGAACAATAGCTTATGAAGGTCTAAGTATGTATTTAATTTAACTTTTGTTATTGTGTGTGATTTTGTTTATGTAGTTCCTTCGAATAGCGGTCCTATTGAAAAAGAGAGACTCGTTTGTTCTTTGAAAGAAATGTATTTCTTAGTTTATTTATATACTCTTATTTATATTACTTTTTTTTTCTATAGTTTCTCTTTCTATGATAATCTAGATGAACAATTCTATCATGACATTGTGAATAATGTAGAAATCGAACATTATAAGTCTGGAGAAATTGTCTTCTATAAAGGTAATTACGTACATTTTCATATATCTATATTATTTATTCGAAATATTCTTATTTACGACTAATATGCATCTGAATATTTATTTTTATAGGAGATATAAGTCATGATCTATTGATTGTATCTACTGGTCAATATTCTTCAACATCATCTTCTTCTCTTTCTTGTTTTATAACTCCTACAACTTCTGCTTATGGTCTTATGTCTTTATTTTATGAAGAACCTATAGAATATACATTAAAATGTGAGGAAGAAGGAGATTTATTTGTTTTATCAAGAGATTCATTTCAATGGATAATTATAGCGGCTTTAGATCGATATGTTACTCCTTTAAACGAGTTCTCTTTATTTGATTCTCCTGCATTAGCTCCTGTATATCCATATATGCGACAAGAATTAATTCCTTTCTTTGAACCGATTACATTTCTTAAAGGAGATGTTATTATTGATACTAATATTGGATTTAATTATATGTATATTATTATGGAAGGAAATTATTGTTTAACAAGTACTACTATATATAAACCCTATAATAATAAGCCAGATCAAATTACTAGAAGAGGACATTGGTTAGGACCTTTATTACTTAGTCTACAGTATATAGAATATATTTATTTATTTATTTATTTTTGAAATAACTATATATTGTTTATTTATATATATTTATTTTTGGTTTATTCAATAATATTCAAACTATTATTATATTATTATATTATTAATTTATAATTCTATTTATTCTTAATAATATTATTATTATTTAACTATATATATTACTATTATTTAAATGTGTTTATTTTTATCATAATCATATTATTATTATTTATTTGATTATATATATATTTTAATAATACTATTATAATTTGGTTTTACAAATAGAATACTATAAAACTATGATCATTATTTGTTATATATATAATTGCATTAATAATATTTTACTATTAAATCTTCTATTTTGTAGTGTGTCCAACGAATCTTATATAGCAAGTAATACAATACATGCTTATCGTCTTCCTATATCTGTATATATGTCACAACTATCTGTTATTCATTCAATCTCTGTAATTAACACAGTTGTGATCTATTTAAGTAAAATTCCTATTATTCAGCAACTAACTGATGAACTCTTATTTAAATTAGTAGCGAAAAGTAAATTACAAACAGTATCAACAGGAGATGTCATTTATAAAGCAGGAGATAATCCTGATTATTTCTATATTTTATTATCTTCCGTTATTATTACTTATTTTATTACGGATCATTCAAAACATACAAAAATTGGCGGTAGTGTTTACCCGGGAGATTTCTTTGGTGAGGGCGCTATTCTTCGAAATATGCCACGTGTTGCTACTACAAAAGTTATTAATAGTGGTATTATAATGATTGTAAAACAACAAGATTTTCATGAATATTTATCAAGTTGTCGGTCTGCCTTATTAAAAGGATTTAGTCGAAAATCTTTAAGATATAATATGGTACAAGAAAATATGGAAACTGTTAAAGTTATTAGTATGAATAAAGTAGCTGTGATGAGAATTGTTAAACATAAATCAACAGGAAAATTGTAAATTTATTTTATTATTCTATTATTATATTATGATATTTATCTTTATTTGTTTTATTATTATTTATTTGTTTTATTATTATATGTTTTATTATTATATGTTTTATTATTATTATTAATTTGTTTTATTATTATATGTTTTATTATTATATGTTTTATTATTATTATATGTTTTATTATTATGTATTTGCTTTATATTCTTATTATTAATTTGTTTCATAGTATATTAATAATGAAATACTAATTATATTCATTATATTTATTCTATTAGTAATACTATTATATATATATAGATTCTTTCAAAAGAAAATTTCTATTAAAGAAGCCAAGAATCGCGGGACATTATGTAATTTCATTCAAGAAACACGAATATTAAGTGTTTTGGAGCATCCTTTTCTCGTTAAATTAATTTGTTCTTATAAAGATACTTGTGCTCTTTATTATATACAAGATCTTTACCGCGGGGGAGATCTGTATATATATATATTATATTTTTTAATATATCCATATTCTATATTACAATATTAATAATTATACTATATAGATTTTATTTATTATTTTTTCTATATAGATATACGTTGATAACACATAGTATAATGTATCATCATTCAATGAATTCGAATAACACAATTCAATATAATAACTCGAATAATAGTGATAATAATAATGAAAACATATATGAACCCATATATAGTAATAATAATAATAATAATTTGGTTAATAATAATAATAATAATAATAATAATAATAATAATAATAATAATAATAATAATTTGGTTAATAATAATAATAATAATTTGGTTAATAATAATACTTATAATAATACGAATATTATAGAATCTAAACCATGTATAGACACAAAATTACATAATTCTCATTGCACTCCTCCACCCGAACGTAATTCTGTTTCTCCTGCTACACATATTTATCCGTTTATGAAGAATTCGAATCCATTTACTAGTATAGCTATCACTGCAGAGCATGCTCCTACATCACCCCTGTCTCTTCCTTCTTCTTCCTCTCCTCCTGTACCTCCTCTAGAAACGAATAATAATAATAATAATAATAATAATAATAATAATAATAATAATAATAATAATAATAATAATAATAATAATAATAATAATAATAATAATAATAATAATAATAATAATAATAATAATAATAATAATAATAATAATAATAATAATAATAATAATAATAATAATAATAATAATAATAATAATAATAATAATAATAATAATAATAATAATAATAATAATAATAATAATAATAATAATAATAATAATAATAATAATAATAATAATAATAATAATAATAATAATAATAATAATAATAATAATAATAATAATGAAGATAATAATAATAATAATAATAATAATAATAATAATAATAATAAATATAATAAAGAAGATAATAATAATAATGGTTATAATAATAATGGTTATAATAATAATTATGATTCTCATGATACTACTACTGCTACTAATAATAATAATAAGCTTATTAATAATGCTTGTAATTCGAATAATTACTTAAATAACTCTATTCCACTTGATGTTTCTTCTTCTCAAACAAATGTTACGAACACTAGATCTCAATCTATTTCTTCTTCTCCTTCTTCTCCTCCTCCTCCTCCTCTGTACCCAATATCCATGATCAATTCTCCATTCACTCCTATTATCTCTATTCCTTATATTCAGTTTATTTCAGCATCAATAATCAATGTATTAGATTATATACATAACCGTGGGATTATTCATAGAGATGTTAAACCTGAAAATATTCTTATCGATTCAAATGGATATATAAAGCTTACTGATTTTGAATTATGTAAAATTAATCGTGGAAATACACCTACTTATACTTATTGTGGTACTCCTGAATATACTCCCCCTGAAGTATATCAAGGTTTAGGGTATAATAAAAGTCGAGATTGGTGGGCTGTTGGTATTATTATATTTGAAATGGCTGCAGGATATTTACCTTTCTCTTCTTCTACAGGAAATATTAATGAAATCGTTAAAAGTATGGCTAGTTATGCTAAGAAATATCCCCGCGTTCAATTCCCGCCATCATTTACACCTGAATTAACAAGTCTTGTCATCAAATTACTTAATCCTAATCCTTATTATGTATATATATATATATATATATATGCTTTTTAAAGAATATTTATAATTATCATTTTTTTTCAAAATTATTGTTATATATATATATTTTTGTATTAATATATATATATATATATATATCAATATAGAGATTGGGTTATGCTCCGAATAGTTATAAGTTATTTAAAGAAGAGCCATTCTTTAAAGGGTTTGACTGGGAAGCATTAGAACAAGGGTCAATTATACCTCCTTATAAACCACCAGTAATGGCTGATGAAGATATATCGAAAATACAAGTCTATGAAGACAATCTACATTACTCTGTATATATTATTATTTATATTATTATTATTATATATATATATATATTATTATATATATTATTATATATATTATTATATATATTATTATATATTATTAATCTTTTTCTTTTAAATTTTTATACTATATATATATATATATATATATAAATATATATTTAGGTTGATTTTTCTCCATGTACTGATTTATCTGCCAATGATTTAAAAATATTAGAAGATTTTTAAATATATTTATTATATATATGCTATTTATTATGTATATTTATATATTTTTTATAATATACATTATAAACAAAGTATATATCTTAATATTCTTTTTTATTACAAAAAATAAATTTCCATTCTTTATTATAATTATACACGCTGTCTGTTTATAGAATATACCTAATAGTAGCAAACAATTTTATGTTTAAAATATTATACTATTTTTTTTCTTCTTTTTATTGTAGACTCTTTATATTTTAAATGATATCAATATGCTAATATTAGGTGCGTTTCTTAATCATATACATAAATTATTTTCTTTTTCATTTTCATGCTTATAATTGGTTTTATTCTTTTTCATCTGTATCATTAAATATATTTCTCAAAGAGTATAAATATATATAAGTATAAATATATATATATATGTTTTCTTTTTTTCGCTATTCCATGTCTTGTTCTATATTTATTTATATCAATATTGTAATTATATATATTATTATGTAAAATGGAATAGTATATACTCTTCTTCGTTATTTTCTTGATCATTTTGTTTATTTTGTTTTCTTCTCATTTTGTTTTTGTTTTCATTCTTTTTCTTTTAAATATGTTTTACATCTAATAGCATCATTGTCTTGCGTATTTTATTTCAAATAATATAATTCATTAGAAATCTAATCATAATATATACCTTTAACAACAACAAAAATAAAAATGTTTTGATTTTATTTTTTTAAAAATTCCATATCTATATTTAACTATCGTAGATTAATCACCGTACTCTGTACTATACTATGACATATTGATAATGAATAAAATATACAATACCATTATCAAAGAGTGTTAATGAATTCATATAACGTTTTCTAGATAATAGAATATATTCATATAACACTTTTACATGCAATACATATTCATAAAAAAATCTAATCAATATGTACAGCAAAAAATTAAAGAATACAACCTTTCATTATTTAGCCAGTTTCAGAATTTCTCAGCGAGAATATAAAAATACAGTCAGTTTATCGAATCCGAAAAAGAAAACAGAACTTTGTCATTTTTAATTCATTATTTTCTTGAGTAATTAAAGATAACATGAAATATCTAATTGCTTTTTTACTCTTCTATGTTCTCGTGTTTTCTTATGAGTTAAAACCTTTTGTAACAGTTCAGATATCAGATATTCATATCTCCCATCTTGAAAACGATACAAGAATATCTGATTTAAAAGAGTTTACGAATAACTTACTGAAAACAATAGATCCAAATGTTTTAATGATAACTGGAGATATGACAGATGGAAAACAAGCTCTTCTTTTAAGTATATATTAACTTAGATATAATTACTAAAGAAACAATTATGTAGGTGAAGAAATTGAAGAAGAATGGAAAACGTATGTGTCATTTCTGGTTAATCTATATGTTTATTTTATCTCTAAATATAAGAGTTTTTATCTATATATTGCGTTTTTTATTAATATACAGTTATATATTTTTTTATCCCTATAGATATTATGAAATAATGAAGACTAGTGGTTGGTATGATTCTGGAAAACTGATTGATATTCGCGGGAATCATGATAATACTAATTTATATTCGGATAATCGGCAAATATATAGTAAATATTCTATTTGTGGAAAAGAGAAATTTGTATATATACGTAAATATATTTATGGAAATGAAACAATATGTTTTATTGGTTATGATGGTACTTATAATCCTTGTATATATTATTATTATTATATATAATAGTTTTAAATGATATATATTATTTATTATTATATTAGTATTGCTATATTATAGTGATTATATATATATATATAGCGCAATCTATAAGTGAAACCTTTTTTGGTGTTTCTTCCAAATATCGTAATAGTATATTTAAATCATTAAATTTCACGTATATATATAAAGAATGATACTATTTATTATTATTCTATATATATGTTCATTTATAATCTATATGCATTTAAATTGTTTTATATTACTCTTTAAAGAATGATATATATATATATATATATATATAGTGATTGCTCCTTTCGTACCTTCTTTACTCACTACCCAACAAGTTATATTGATTTATCCTCCATTTCTAAGACATTATCTGCCTACCGACCACAGATTTACGCCGCAGGACATCTTCATACTCTCTTTGGAGTAGAAGAAAGAGCTTATTCAGAATGGGACGGATTACAAACAGTTGTCAGTGACTGGAAGAAAAATAGAATAATAGCCTTGCATTCTTATTATTATGGTTTATATACATATTTTGATTTTTCTTATCATATATATAAACAACAACCAATTATATTTGTACAAAACCCACCTGTATATATATATTTATATATATATTTTATTATTATTATTATATATATATATATATATATATATATATATATATATATATATAATTATATATATATATATATATTATTATTATTATTATTATTATTATTATTATTATTATTATTATTATTATATATATATATAATTATATATATATTATTTATATAGGGAGCTCAATACTGGTTTAAACAACAAGATTTCTCACGAATATATAGTACTCCTGAAATATATATAACTATATACTCTTTATATACAGTCTCTACTGTCAATATTACTTTGGATAATGTTTCTCTATATATAAATTCTACTTCTACTACTACTCTTAATAATATCAATAATAGTATTATTATCAGAATTCCATGGAATCCATATAAGTATTATATATATATATATATATTTAATTGTATAATTCTATTATTATCATTATTTTAATTCTATTTTTTTAAATATTTTATTATCATTATATATATATATATATATAAATATACACCAGGATATCATGATATTCATGTTTCTCTTCTTTCGAATTCTTCTTCTTCTTCACATATTACTTATAAACATATATTCTATCTTCCGTCTAGTATGAATACTCTCTCTGATACAGTAAACACATCTATTGCAAATAATCATGATTATCTTTCTCAATATAATAATAATAATAATAATAATAATAATAATAATAATAATAATAATAAACACAATAATAATAATAATAATAATAATAATAATAATAATAATAATAATAATAATAATAATAATAATAATGATAATAATAATCCTAATCTTTTACCTGGCTCATCTTTTTCTCAATTTCTTTTTAATATACCTATTCCTACTTATATTTATATATTATCCTATACTATTGCTATATTCCTTGTTCTTTTCTTATTCATTCCACGTTGCATTCTTCGTTATTATTATCACGTGACTCCAATGACGGGTATAAACACATCTGCTGTTGCAAATAAACGCTTATTATTATGGAACACTATTCGAAACACTATTCATGCTTCTTCTATACAACAAAGATTATATTTATTAGTATCTGATTCTGTTATTTATTATTATTTACTTATTGATATATATTGGCAATTATTTGGCTTTTATCGTATTGGAAGATTAGATACAATTTGGTTTATGCAATTTTTATGGGGAAATATACAGTTAGAAGAAGTGATTGATGACCAATTATTGCAAGGATGTGATATTCATGCATTTCATATTGCCTTAATGGGAATGGACAGCATATGTAAAATCATATATTACTTAATTTATGAAGCACCAGAAACTAAAGTAGATTCGAAATGTAGTTCTTTTTCATTAATCTTTTTTAAATATTTTACTTTCTTCTGTTGTAGTATAGCTTCTCCTTTATTTAAATCAGTCCTTATTGGTATGAATATACATATAATCTCCTTCTTATTCTCTCCTGTATGGCTATGGTCCTCTATTTTTACATTATTCTTTACGATAAGAGAAATAATGATTAATAAGAAAATGAATAATCATATTGAAACCTATGTTGATAAAGAAAATGAACTTATTCCTATTTAAATATATATATATAGACTTTTGATTTGAAGTTATTCATATTCATGTTTTTCTTCTATTTTTATAAACAATTATAAGTTAATATAAATAAATAGTTTATAGTTTTTAATATTTTTTTTGTATTTATAAATTATAATTTATTATATATACAATATATATATTTATATTTAACTATTATATTCCTTTTGATGTGTTAAGAATGTGTAACACTTTTTGTTGATAAATTATTATTTAATTTTTGTTTGTTCTTCTATATCATTCATAAAAAATGGTATCATTTAAATAAAAACAATATTATTATTTATATAATAACATTTAATCTTACTTTCTAGAAATGAATATCCTTTAAAAACTAAACAAAAGCCATTTATAATAAGAGCAAGATAGAAATAGACTTAGATATCCTATTTAATAAAACTATAAAAAATAGAATTCAATAAATAATATGTTTATAATATTTTATTCCATTTTGAGTGTAACATGATTGACAGAAACACCTGCCTTTTCTGTGTTTTCGCCTTGTATATCTATATTCGTATTTTTATTTAATAAACATAATGATATTTTTCTACTACCTTTTGTCATAGGTATAGAGTAAGTATATATAATATATTCTTCATTAGTAACAGTATATTGATATATTTCATTTCCTTCATAACGTAAAGAAACAATAGGATATTCTCCATTAATAGGAATACCTTTCATTTTTATATATATAATATATTGACCATTTTCTGGAATAGAGAAATAACCATATATATAAGAATTATAAGTATATAATCGTATATGAGAACGAGTTACGTACTCCGTACCTGATCCACCACGTGTCATATCACATGCAAAATACCAGCTATAATACTTTAATATAGATTGATCAAATAGTTTATTTTTATATTCTTGTAAATAAGAGGTATATATATCTCTTGGATAAATAGAATGATCAATAGCAAAAGAAGAAGCAATACCTACTATTTCTCCCATCATTCCTGTAGTTGCTTGTACACGTACAGGGCCCAAACCAAGGTGTGTTACGCTAATATCTCTACCTGCTAAAAACACATTCTTTAGATTTCTACTATATAGAGCTCTATAAGGAATAGCGAATGGAGGATCATAATGTTGAAATGTTGAATAAGCAATAAATTCATCACCTTCCCAATCTTTACTATATTTAGGATCAGGATAATGTATATCAATAGACCCCCATGTTGTCATTACCATTCCATCTTCTAAGAATGTTCTATTTAAAATCATTTGGTCATCCACTATAATATCTCCAAAGAATCGACGACTCTCTCTCATCCCTGCATGATAACGTATATATAAAGAAGTATTTTCATGCTGCTTTTTAACTGTTTTCATTTGATACCAAACACCATATAATGCACGTAATAACCAATCTCGAATATATTCTCCTATATATATATATATATATAGTTAGTTTGAATGAAATATATAGTGCATAGAATAATATATATAAATATATATAATAATATTAAGTATAACAATATACAATAATATATATATATATACCTTCTTGAATAGGATCATGAGTAAATCCACATTCCCATTCCCATGATTCTACAGGATTTATCTATATATATATATATATATATATATATATAAATTATAATAATTTCATAATCACATAAATATAAGTATATAATTATAAAATACACAAATATAAATATAATCACAGAAATAAAAATATAATAAATATAAATAATATAAATATAAATAAATATAAATAGAATACTTCAAAATATGTTTTATTTGTGAAATCTAAAGCCCAAGGGACTTCAGGAATAGGAACGATATGATCTTTTTCAATAAAATTAAACAAAGTACTTGATCCTAAATGATTTTTAAGAGTCATATCAAAATCACCTTTTGCTTTATAAGCTAAATCACCATTTCCGGTAGAATCAATAAACATTTTTCCTAATAAACGTTTGATATATGGACCATTATATTGATCTTCTATAAGAACACTAGTAACAAGAGAAGAATCAGTTTTATCTGTTTCAACATCATAAACACGATAACCTCCAAAAACGTGAACTCCTTCTTTCAATACACTTTCTAAAAATTTATTTTGATCTTTTAAAATTATTTCAGAGACAATAGAGCCTACATAAGGATAAGGATCTATATTACCTCGACCACCAATATACACACCTAGTTCTTTCTCAGAGTTTCCACCTAATACTTTACGATCATGTATTAATGCTACAGATTTACCACCACGAGCTGCCGCTATTGATGCAGCAACACCAGCAACACCTCCGCCAGCTACGATAACATCAAATTCTTCAGTTTCAGGCTCAGTAGGGATTGAAAGTAAATTTTGTCTAAAGATTCTTTGTTCTGGATTCTTTTCTGGGAAAGACACGGATGAATTTGTAGTGAATAATAAAGCATCACAACGACCATAGAAACCAGTTAAATCATGTAAAGAAACTGTATTATTATATTCAGTAATATCAATAGAACCACCATTTTGCCAAAACCAATTATCACCAATAGTACCGAAGTGAATTTGAAGTGGTTTTTGATTAATAAGAACCTTGAAAAATATAATATAGTGAAATGATCTGTTTAAAAACGAAATAATATGTATAAATATTTGACAATATAAATAAATCAATTATAATTAAATATTAATTAATGGTATACACTATTTATAAAAATAAATAAGCAATAAAATAAAATAAAATAGAAAAAAGTGAGAAAAAAAATACTTCAAATTCACCAGGAGCATATGTAACATTCCATCGAGCAACCCAGTTATAGGTTCTTACATAGACATTATAAATTCCAAGTGAAGGGAATTGAACTGTTGTTGTAGCATCTTCAACAGGAACACCGTCATTACCTGCTGCTATTAAGTATGGTGACATCATGATAGCTGCATATTGTCCATCATGTTTCCATCCACCATAATTTTGAAACGATTCAGCTTCAAGAAAAACATCATTTCCATCTAATAATAGAATAACATAGACTTTATAGTCTACAATAATATATACAGATTCCGTTGATAAAGAGAATCAAAAGAAAAACTAAGGTACTATTCATTTGTATTAACTATAATAAATAAAAAAATAGAATTACTTACAGTTAAGAAATAAATAGAATTCCGTCGTGAAGCATTTTAAGTGTCTGAAAATGAGCGAAATGATTGGTTGATATCTAGAATTGAATGGAGGAAATCCGTAGGAGTTATTCGAAATGCCTAATAAATGTTATTAAATAATAGGGAAAAAACAAGCGACAAAAACAACGTTTTGAGGATTTGAATTAGGAGCTTTCTTTTTTATTGAATAATGCATGTAATGATTGTGTTATAGTGATAAATGAGAATTTTTGAGATGAAGAATATAAATATGAATGAGAAGAGCTTTACTGGTTATCAATTGATGTGAAATGATTTTTGATAATCACTTTTATGATCTATTATATATATAAAGGAAGCAAAATAATTTTTTAATTAGCGTTTTAGTATTTATGGAGAGCGATTTTTGTGCTTTTGTAAAGGAATGTTTATGAGTATCGCTTTTTTTTTATTGAATAAGAAGGTTATTCGCATGTAGTGTGTTACTAAAGACTGTGGAGATAATAATTGTTGCTATCTTTAAATATTTTTATGCATTATTACAAGAATAATAAATAATTAATTATTGATTCATTTTTAACTTGTGTACTAATAACAGGTTATAATTTTTTCTTATTATATAAACAATTTCATTTATAAATAAAGCAATAGATATGATAGAAAAACAAAACTAGATGAATGTAACATATTAATCTCTAAAAAGAAGTCCTATATATATATCTATTATGATAATTATTATATTGAAAAATACTTAACAAAAACAAGAAATATATATATACATATATATGAATAGAAAAAGTAGTGTAATTAAAAAAAGTATGTAAATACGAATATATTATTATATATGTAAATTTCAATAGAAGAAAGAAAAACTACACCAATGTAAATATATTTATAACTTATATAAATATATATTAATTTTGAAAATAAATAAAATAGATATATATGTATATAATGACATAACTATATTAATATAAATATATACCTAAAATAAAAAAATCATATTAATATAACAATACTTTAATTTATAAATATAATAAAATTAAAGATTTTAGAATGATGATATATATATAAGTTGAGACTATATTAATATGTAAAATATATATAGAATTATTGATCTTACTATGAAAATAGAAGAAGAAATAATTTAAATAATGTTATAAATATAAATATATACACGAATTGTGGGTATATACAAAGATATACGGAATATATATATATCTTATATACATATATGTAAAATAAAAAATAAAACCTAAGAAATATATAGTTAAAAACAAATGTATAATATATTTAAATATATATATATATATAAATTATATATATATATATATTAAAATGGATAAATATAAGTAGAAAAATAGAATATTAAATGCTACAAATAAAAAACTATTATTTTTTTATTATTATTATTATATATATATATGTATATATATATAGAAGGGTACATATAAGATTAATGACAAAAAACATGAACAAAGATATCAGAAAAAGTATATATATATATATATATATATGAATTAATATTGAAAAAATGATACATGAGAAAGATAGAAAAAAAATAATATTTTTTTTTTATTTATTTAAAATTTAAAAAAATAATGTAAGAAAATTACAAAAAAAAAAAAATAATATATATATATATATTTGAGATTTATAAAGAAATAGAAGAATATAGTTTACTACATTATAAAATCAAAAAAATATATCAAATAAGAATATAAAGTTGATAATACTATTGTATATGAAATAACAAAGGATATATATATATATATATACATATATATATAAATATTTAAAAAAAATAGTTATTGTATAAACAAAAGAATATATATATATAATAATATATATATTTTTATAATATAAGAATAAAAAAATGGAAAGTTTGTGAAATATATAAATGAAAAATAAAATAAAATAAAAATCTACAGATGAGTATATATATATTTATATACATATATATATAATCATCGAAAAATAAAATAAATCAAAAAAAAAAAAAAAGAAAAAGATAAAAATAAAAAAAAAAAATAATAATTATATTAATATATAAATATAAAAGAGAAATAAAAAATAAAATGATTTCATTAAAAAAAAATAATAAATAATATATATATAGATATATATATAATAATTTTCTATATATATATATAAACATATAAATAAACGTATTTAAAGAGAGCTTTTGATTCATAAAAGCTTTTAATTATTAAAAATAAAAAGAGTGAAATATATACTTTAAAATAATATAGATATATATATATATAAACATATTATATATAAAGAACAAATGACAAAAGAAAAAGTGTAAGACAAATATAAAAGAAATTGACATGAAATCTACATAAATAGAGATGAGGAACAGGAGAAGAAAAATAAAAAGTATAAAAAATATTAATATATATATATATATATTATTTTTATTAATATATATAGAAAAAAAACATTCAAATATGTGTTACTATATACATATAGATAGTCACATATAATAGGGTACAATTAATATTATAAATATAAAATGATTTATATATATAAATGTATAATAAAAAGATAAAGATAATAAAGTCAAAAAAAAATAGTTGTTCAATTAATAAATATATATATATATTAATTATTCTTCATCATCATTATCATCTTCATCAGAATAAGTAATTTTACGACGCTTTACATGTTTACCGCGGGAATTCGATAAACGTTTCTATAGATATTATTATTATTATTATTATAGGGAAAAAAGAAATAATAATATAAAAATACTTGTAAGTTTTTATCTTTATTAGTTAAGACAAATAAAGCATTTCTTAATTCTGCTAATTTTCTTAATTTATTAGCACGATCAATAAATACTCTTTCAGATATTTTTATATCCTATATATATAGTATATATTTAGTTAATAATAATAATAATAATAATAATAATAAAATAATAAACATAATAAACATAATAAACATAATAATAATAATAATAAATATATATACATTAGACGTATCTTGGAGACTGAGTTTGGGGATAATAATACCATCAATTTCTTGTTTGCTCAGAGCATATTTCTCTTTATTCTTATTATGTAATAATCGAAATTCATCCGCACTTAGTGTATCTATAATAATAATAAATATAGTAATAATAAATATAATAAATATAATAAATATAATAATCAAAAAAAAAATACTTCCATCATTAATAATCATTCCATTCTTTCGAGTAACTCCTTTACGTTTAGAATTATCTTTACCAACAATAAAAGGATCCAAATTGATTTTTAAATATTCTAAACAAGAAAAAAAAAAAATTACAAATAAATATATTCAATATAAATAACAAATTATACGATATAAATCAATTAAATGCTATCTATATACCTCTTAAAGATTGTTGTCCCATCATTCTTTGTACTTGTCCTACAATTTGAGTTACATTTTTACCAGGTAATATTTTTTCATCAGTCATTATTTTCCAACTTCCTACACCATATTTCATAATAGCTAAACGGAGGACATGTAATTCTTTTTCATTCCAACCTAAATATTAGAATGAAATACATTATGGATTTTGTTATAATAAAATGAAATCTATTTACCTGGAGATAAAGTAGCATTCCAAACAGACTCACTATCTGAACTTAACAATTTACTAATTCTTGCTATACATAAATTAAAAATTAATACCATAATGAGAAACAATATAAATTAAAAACATATACCAGAAGACATCCCAATAAATCTAAAGTAATAATCTTAAAAATAAATGTCAATCTATTAGCTCTATTAATAGATATTCTATAATGCAATAGAATGACGAATTGAAAAGTTGTACAACATAAAATGGGAGCAAAAAATACAATAATCCTATATATATCTCATATATTCGTGGGGATTTATGAGAAAGACGCTCTTTTATACTGAAAATCATGTTTTATCGGGTCATCTAGCTTGTTTTTCGTCACATATTTTTTTAAATATTTCTGATTATTTTATTTATTTTGCGTGTTATTTACATATTTCAAAATCTTAGATTTTTCCAAAAAATCAATTCTTTCTTTCAGCTATAATCAGGATATCTTTAAAAGAATTCAGACATTTCATGGTTTCTTAAGAAATTTCTAAAGAACAATTTCTAGAAAAAGAAAAGGAACGTATAAATGTGATGCTCTTTATTAATTTAAGTGTTTATTTCAGGTAGTCAATGTCTTTTCTATAATGTGTTTAAGTATATGAACTAAAGCGAAGACAGATGTGCTTTTTTTATCTTTAGAATAAAAAACTTTTGTTTTTGAAAAACAAAGAAGTCTTTTATATTAAGGATATCCACTAACAATATGAAATAATGATATGATGCTCTGTTTGAAGAAATAATAATTTCTGATCTGAAAGAAAATGATGAACTCATTTTTGATAATAATGTCTTATTTTTATTAAAAATCGTTCAACAGCACCTACTATTGTTTAAAAACTTATGTACATGTAAGTTGACACATATATTGTCAAGTCAATTTTGAAATATTTTTAATAATGTGTTCTCCAAGTTCATAGAATCTAGTATTTCAATGAATGATACAAATATCAAATAAATCGTAAGAGTAATCTTCTATGATAGTCCTACTAATTTATATAAGTGTTAATATGAACTATTTAAAACATGAATAGAATAATATATATGAAGTATATATATGTAATTCTTCTATAAAATATTGATCATTAAAAAGTACAAACAAACAAATAGTAAATAAAAATAATAAGAGAATTTCAGAATATGTGAAAAAAAGAATGTACAAAAGAAAATAAAAATAAAAAAGTATTTCAAGAAATAATAGAAATAGAAAAAAAGTAATAAAAAAAAATTTACCAAATAAATAATTGGCTTAAAATGTATATATATATATACATACATATATATATATGTTAAAAAAAATATATATAAATTAAATACATATACAGTATAAGAATAATTGGATTTATTATCCATTATTATTATTATATATTATATCAGCAAAAGAAATATTTGATATATATATATATATATATATATATATATATATATATATATATATATATATATATATAATACATAATGAAAGAAAGATCATTGATAAACTGAATAGAATAGATATATACTGAGTAATCATAATTATTCAGAAATGATAAAAACTATTTATTCATATATATTATATATAAGTTTATAAGAGAAAGAATAGTATATTTAAAATAAATAAATAAAAAAATATGTATGAATAAATATTAAATTATATACATATTACATATTTAAAAAGTAATATATATATATATATATACATAGATATACATTTATTTTAGAAAATTATCAAGAATCAAAGAAAATGAGAAGAAAAATAAAATTAAAAAAAAAAAATAATAATAATTTGATAAAATAACGAAAATGAGAAGAAATATAAATAATTTCATATATATATATAATATGATGATGATTTAATATATATATATATATTATATAATTAGGAAAAACAACAAAAAGTGTTTGAATGAAAGAAAAGAAGAAAATAAAAAAGAGTGTATATATTATTAGTGTATTTTTAAAACTATATTTATACATATATATACATAAAATAGTGAACAATATAAAAAAAGGTATTCCATAAGTAAATAAAAGAATGTATATATAATTATAGACAACCTATGAATACATTAATATACTTATATAAAATTAAAATATTTAAAAAAAAGTTTAAAAAAATAATACCTAAAATATAGAAGAATACACTAATTATAACAAATTTATAAACTTTTAAATATTAAATAAAAATAATAAATGTAATAAAAGTAATAAAATAAAAAAATAGAAAAAGACACAAATATAGAATATAAATAAGATACTAAATAAAGCCTATATATAATAATTATACAAATTAAACATCAATTCTACAATTACCATAAATAGATTTAATTTTTTGTGAATAATTCATTTTCTTCTTAATACTTGGTATATCTTCAAATTCTTTAAATGTATATTTCGAATTTTCACCATTTTCAACATTAAATGCAGCTGTAAACAGAGTATAAGGAAGACTTTCACCAATTGTATAACGATAATCGCGGGAATTCATAGGATGAGTAGGAGATTGAGAAGGATTTCTTTGATATTCACGACGTTTAATACTTTCATCTATTGCTAATTTATATATAAAACTCCATTTTGCTATAGTTGAACAAACATATAAACGTACATTTTCTAACGTATCACGTGATGATTCTAACGGCAATTGTTTACATGTAAACCATAAAGGTCCATAATTTGGTTCATTAAATAATGATATATTCTGATAAGAAGGGAATGGTATAGAAAGAAGTAAATAATATAAATCAATAGAAGGAATATCATAATAATATAAAAAGACTTTTGATAATAATAATTGTAAACGATATACCTATATATATATATTTATTATATTGTTTATTGTTTAAATATATAATGCTTATAATAATACTTAAATAATAAAATATATATATATATATACTTCTATATAGATATCACCATATTGAGGTGTAAAATGAGTTGCATAATTTAAGCATTTCATGGCTAATTCTAGATCAAAGAAAGGAGATAAAGGAGATAAATAGAGACGCGCTGCTTCGACCCAAACTTCTCCAGAACGAGAAACATGTTGAAGAGAACAGAAAAATACTTGTAAAGCACGAATAGGACCATATAATCTATATTTAATGTTATTATTATGATAATGATAATGATTATGATAATGATAATGATGATTATTATTATTATGATTATGATAATAATTAAAGTATATACTGATGTGTAAATTGTATGAAAGTAGCCCATAATCTTCCTGCTCCTGGAAAACGACGAATGGCTTCAACGAGTAACTGATACCCCTCAAATGACTTGTTGGCGCGAACCTATTGGCGGGAATAGAAATATTAATAAATATTTATAATATTTATAATAATAATAATAATAAATATAATAATAATAAATATAATAATAAACATAATAATAATAAATATATATAAATACAAGTATATGACATTGTTCTATAAGTATTTTCCATTCATCAGTAAATACAGGTAGTGTACGATCAAATTCAAGGAAATCAACTGGTATATCTATATATATACATAATATATATATATATATATATATATATAATAAAATCAAATAAAAGTTAAAAAAAATAAATAAATAAATAAATAATAAGAATATATAAATATACTTAAGAAAGCACTCAGTTTTGCTTTTTCCATTAATACTAATGAATAATTACGAACAGAAGCAAATTGAAAACAATTATCAAAACACTATATATAAACATATATATATGATACCATAAATATATATATATATATATATATATATACTTCTAAAGCTAATGTTCGTTGTCCTAGAAGTGCTTCTGTTCTTGATAACATTAACCATACCTATATTAATAATAATAATAATAATAATAATAATAATAATAATAATAATAATAATAATAATAATAATAATAATAATAATAATATATATACTTTCCATTTAAGATGAGAAGGACAAACAGCGAGTGATAATACGAATCGTTTACGAATAATATATTTATAAGGAGGAAGTATTTTCACATATAAATCACGATATTCAGGCTAGAAAAAGATATATATATATATATATAATAATAAATAATATAATAAATAAATAAATAAAAACAATAAAATAAATATAAATCTATATACATGTGTATAAATAAAAGTTCGTATAGCAATAATATATCTAGTTAAATATTGACCTTGTAAATAATAAAATTTCCATTTTAATTCTTTATTCATAATAGATTTTCCAATAGTATAAATATAAGTAGCAAAAGAATCAAAAAGTCTATTTTTAAATATATATAATAAATGTTGTCTTGTATATCCAGTTGGATTCAAATTAATATTTTTTACTATTAATAACCATTGACACATATATATATGTTCATATATAGAATATAAATAAAAATGAAGTGGTGTACATTTATATTTATTAAAAATACATTTTAATAATAATTTAAATGTATATATTATATTTCCACATAAATAACTATATTTAGAACGTTCTAATAGAACAGCACCTTGACTTTTCTTTTGATATATATGTATAGATTCTAAATATTCTCTTCCTTTTTCTATATATCCTTGTTTTGCTAATATATATACACCTTCAACAACACCTCTCCAACTCTTACCTCCTAATTCTGTTAATTCAGATATACAAGATTCTATTATACTTAAATCACGTGTTTTTTCTTTAACTTTTAATAACCGATGTAATAGTATTTCATTATGGGGATTCCTTGATAATCCTTCTAATAGAATAGAACAAGATTCTTGAAAATGACAACTATCAATATCTAATTTACATATTTCTATATATATATAATAATGATAATTATATTTTGTAAATAAAGCAACTAAACTCTTTCGTTTCTCTTCATAATTCATCTATATATATAAATATTTAGTATTAATATGTAATAAAATAATATTAATTATAATAAGTATAATAATAAGTAAAACAAGTAGAATATTAATATATATAATATATATATATATATATATATACTTCAGATTTAGGATTGCATATATTCATAATCATACTTCTCATTTCTATAAAAGTATCAGATCTTACTGAATTAATATTGTTTATAATATTATTATTCATATTAACATTAATATTATTAGCATTACTATTAGTATTTGGATTCGAATTATTAGTATTCATATTCATATTATTATTCATATTATTATTCATATTCATATTATTATTTATATTCATATTCATATTCATATTCATATTATTCATATTCATATTATTATTCATATTCATATTCATATTTCCACGGGGATTTCCCATCATCATTGAATCCGATGGACTATTTCTATATGAAGAAGAATATATATTATTTGTCATTGGTATATTATTTCCAGGATCTTCTATTCGATCAGGATAGAGAGGAGGTCTTGATATATATGAATTATAAGAGTTATCATTTTCAAGAGAAGGATTATAATAGTTATTATATATAGGATCACGAATAGGGATTCGAGATTGATTTTGAGGATAAGAAGAAGAAGAAGGAGGAGGAGGGTGATGATAACGATTGAAATAAGGAGCAGAAGGAGAATATCCACGTTGAGGAAGAGGTGGAGCTCCGGAATAGTATTCCACTGGATCATTCTCTATATAGAGATCTATATTATCAGTACGCATACTAGAATAATCACGGTTATAGGATGGATGAAGAGAAGGAGAAGCATAATTTGGTTTTATAGATCTATTTATATTCATATTATTATTATTCATATTTATATTCATATTATTATTATTCATATTAGTTCTATGAAGAGAAGAATCATCATAATATATATTTTCTTGTTCATATGAAGGAGGTTGTTCTCTATATCGATTATGATAAATAGAAGAAGGAACAGAAGGACTCATAGAACGATGATATATAGGAGGAATAGGAGTAATATAAGGAGATAGAGGAGTAGTAGTAGAAAGAGAAGTAGAAGTATTAGGAGTCATAGAATTTAGTGGAGTTTCATTATATAGAATAGTTGTATTATTAAGAATACTGTCGTTTTCTTGATTATTATTATTACTATTATATTGATTAGAGATATCAATTGGATGTGTAGAATAAGATCTTGAAGGTTGTAAAGGATCTTGTAATGGATATAGAGGGTCCATAGAACTATAAGTAGAAGGATTGGGTGTATTATATCCTCCATAAGCAATAGTAGGTCTAGATATATAAGTATCTGTTAAAGGATGAATAGTAGGAGTACTAGATGTATTTATTGAATGTGGTGATTGAAGTGGAGAAGTAGGAGTTGAACTACCACTATGATTTGTATATACCGTAATACCACCAAGTGTACTAGGTCTATTCATAGTATGTGTAGTATGTGGACCTTGAGGAACATAAGCAACAGATTTAGGACGATTATGTATAGAAATAGAAGCAAATGAAGAAGTAGTCGAAGGATTAGTATTATTATTATTATTTTTATTATTATTATTATCTGAGATATTATTATTATTATTATTATTAGAAGAAGAAGAAAGAGAAGGAGATAAATGAGAATCATTGTATAATACAGTATTATTAGTAGAATTATTATTATTTGTAGAAATAGAAGAAGAAATATTTGAAAAAGAAGAAGATGTTTGTTTTGAGAAATAGGGTTGTAATCGTGGGGATGCAGATACATGTAAAGATGGACTATATGATAATTGAGGACTTCCATAATTATATGTAGAAGAATATGTAGTAGGAGGATGAGGAATAAGAGAAGATGAAGTATCAATAGAATTATTATTATTATTATTATTATTATTATTATTATTATTATTATTATTATTATTATTATTATTATTATTATTATTATTATTATTATTATTATTATTATTATTATTATCTTGTTTATTAGTTTGTATATTAACAGAAGGAGAAGAAGATATAGTAGATGTAATAGTAGGTGGAGTAATAGAATGAATAGAATTAATTAGTGGAGTTGGAGAATTTGAAGAAAATGAGAATGATTGAGAAGATTGTTTTATAGGTTTAGGAGATTGAGAAAAAGAAGAAGAAGGAGACATAATATAAGGATGATCATGATTAGAATCTATAGAGGATAAAGAAATATTATTATTATTATTATTATTATTATTATTATTATTATTATTATTATTATTATTATTATATAATGAATCTGTAATAGAAGAATGAGAAATAGATGAATCTTTAATTTGATTATTGGAAGAATGATTATTATTATTAACATCTTTTTGTATATACATATTTCTAAACATAGTTGAATATCCATTATTTTTATTAATATGTGGTGAAAAAGCTCTTTCTTTTGTTTTAAGAAGAGAAGAAGGAATAGAAGGTAAGATTTCATTAGAAGTATGATGTAAATTTAAAGGAGAAATAGAAGTAGTAGTAGATTGAGGAGGAGTTGTAGAAGTAGATAATTCACTACGAGGAGAAGAAGGCATAGAACTTGTTGATGAATTCCCGTGGGAATCTGCAAGAAATGAAGTAGATATTTCATTTGGTGTATGTGTATGAATAGTAGATTCATTCTTTATACGTAAATCATAAGGATATTCACGAGGTGATGTAAAAGGAGAAGATACAGAAGGAGGTTGTTCATATATATTATTATTATTATTATTTGAGATATTATTAGAATTATTCTCTTTGTTATTATTATTATTAGTAGTAGTAGTGTTATAATTATTATTACTATTATTATTATTATTATTCATATTATTATTATTAAATGTAGGAGATCCTAAAGATCTTAATGGAGATGATATAGTATTTGAATAATTATTTGAATTATAAGGAAGTTCATTCGATTGAGAACGATATAATGAAGATGAATTCTTACAAAGAAGATTATAAGGATGATCTTCTTCTATAGTATTCGAATAATTCTCTTTATATTCATTCTTATAAGTATTTACATATTCTTGATTATATTCATCATTATATTCTTCAGGGTATCCTTCAGGGTATCCTTCAGGATATGTATCTTGTGTCGATACATGAAAATCACGTTCAGGAAAAGGAGAAGATAAAATAGTAGAATAATCATGGTTATTTTCATAATTTGGATAATCATAAATAGGTTTTGATTTTGAATTATTATTAGAATGAAAAGTAGAAGTGAAACCTTCTTCATATTCTAGATCTCTTATAGAATAAGAATGATCATTATTATTTCTTAATGAATTCATTGTAGTAATTGGACTAGCACTATGATAAGGAGGACAACTAGTATAATTATGTGTATAATTATCATCATATATATAAGAATCTCCTTCTTCTTGTATATCTCTATATTGAGTAGTATTATCATTATTTAATAATGATGCAGAATTCACACGACCTCTACCTTGATTATATACACGATCTAATTGACTATTTGGAGTATAACGAGAAGAATAAGTGACGTCTGGAGTTACTATACATAAAACAATTATTATTATTGTTGTTTATTACAAGTATTTATATATTTATATATATATTGTTTAAGATATTAAGATATATATAAATTCAAAAAAATATAACCATTATAGAATAATAATATTATTTTTATAAAAAAAAATTAAAATATTTTTTTTAAATTATTAAAAAATAATTATTTATTATATACATGAATAATTCTGATTCATTCGAGACATATTTGTATCATTATAAGAATAAGAAACTGAAGGATCTCCAGGAACAGCACGAGAATAATCATTTTCTGGACTCAGTCTTTGTTGACCTGCTATAGATGTAATTTGATGAGTGATTATTTTAATAATAGCAATCATTTTATTTATCAAAAAATAATAATAATTGAAAAAAAAATCATAGAAATATATAAATGAACAATCAAGTATTATTACCTGAATAGACAACATTCCTCCGATTTGTACCATAAGGATATGGTGTATTATCACTAGAAAAAAAGCAAAAGAAAAATTAGTTACAAGAGAGAATGTGAATACATACGACATTCGAGATGAATTGTATAAATAAAGTAAACCAAGAACTGACTATAATAAAATCAATCACAAATAACGCAAATGAATGAACTACAGAAGTAAAATAGTATAGAAGCAAACAACATACAACAAAGTCTAATCGAACCAACTAAATCTTAATTTTACTAAACAGCACAAAATACACTCAAGGAATTAGGACACAAAGAAAGAAATGGATAATTCTATTTAAAGAATAAGTCTACATGGTTTTTTTTATTAAAAAATTGAATTAGAAATAAACATGATAATATTGATTTTTCTCGGTGTTTTTCATTATTTTCACTGAGATCTCGTTGGTATCAGGAAACCTGATTACTCACGTTGGTTGGATAATAATTTGTGTTTTCTTCACTTTTTACTTATATGGAAATAGCCTTCTTTTTCCTCTATTCTAATTTTATTCTTCTTTATTATGCGTATACTTTTATTAAGATTTATTTTTGAATATATCTCTTGAGGATTATAATTTGTAGAGTGGTTTTTAAGTAAGAAAGAAAGAATAAGATATCATTGAAAGTATTTTATTGTAGGGATTAGTTTAAATTTTTTGTTTTTGTTTTGAAACTTAGTCTATTCATAGAATCATAATAATTTTAGTATTCTATTATATTGAAATCTGTGCTATATATGTTGTCTTTTTCATTTTTTTCTCATATTATTTCTTGAAGCATAGTGTACATAAAATCTATCGTTGCAAAATAGGCCCAGTAAACGTGTAAAGTGATATATTTGTGAAATATTATGATACACTTATATTATAAGAAACAACTTTTAAATTTTTAAAGAAATCAACAACAAAGTCATATTTTTAATATTTAAAATGATAGCTTGAAATCAGATATCTTAATCACATATATAAATGTACAATTCTATAGTAGATGATAATTGATTATTCAAAAAAAAGCTGGGCTTATTTTTCGTATATTATGTCCTATCAATTATGGATGTTTATGAAAATTATTATAAGCATTCAGTTACATATTCTATAAACAGTATTTGATGATTATGTTTTAAAGTATGAATAAAGTAGTATGAGGTATTTCTATATTATAGTTCTTGTTGAGAAATATTTTAAAAACTAGCTGATTATCTATATAATACAGGTGAGGAATTATATCAAAAGAAATGAACGTTAAATTGTGTTTTTCATTATTTTTTTGTATAAATACGATATCTAAAGCACTCACAAAGTATTTCAAGTGTTTTGACGTTTACTATAATCAGCAATGAACTCTTCTTTGAATACAAAAAGAAGAATTGCAAAGAATAGTCATTTTTTTCCATGAATTTTCTGTTTTCGGATGTCAATCTATTTCTGAGTCACAAAAGAATGGAAACTATTTTCATATTCTAATAAGTGTTCAAAATTCTAATAATTTGCTGCAAAACTTCTAAAAATGATAAGGTCTAATTAATTTCTTAGTATATGAGGAATACAAAAATAAATTATTTCTATATTTAGTCCTCAATTAATGGACAAAAAAAACATTAAAAAAATTTTTTGTTAAAAAGTAAAATAGAGGTATAATTTCAGTTCGAACTGAAATTAAATTTGAGCAATTTTTTCTATCATTTTTTAATGGTGATCAAATAATTCTTATTATAAGACTTTATTAGAACTCCCTTTTGTTTCCAAAGGATTATAATAACATTATTCTATACGGTGTTTATTGAAATGCTATCTATTTTATCTTCCATTGGACGTTCTGTCGTGATGACATCTTCTATTGTGTCAGTATCTCGTTTATCAACTAATTTTATTAGAGGATTTAGTGAGGTTGCTTCATCAAGTGATGTATTAGATCTTTCTAAGGTATCTTCTATGAAGAACATGGAGAGTAAGTCGGAGTCAAATGATTCTAGATCTGTAGAAAAGAGAAATCGTAATGATGATCGCCGAAATGATTATCGTGATGATAGAAGAGAGCGAAGAAGTGGTTCTTATAATCGTAATGGAGGCTATAGACGTGAAAGAAACGATCGTGATGATTATAGAAGAAGAGATTCTAGACGAAATGATCGTGATGGTTCTTATGAGAGAAGACCTAGAACTTTTGATAATGATGAGACTTCTCTAGATTCTACTAAGAAATCTCTTGATGAAGTAGAAGGTGAAAGAAGAGATAGAAGAGATGGTGATAGAAATGATAGAAGAAGTGGTAGTCGATATGGTGATAGAAGAGATAGAAGAGATGGTGATAGAAGAAGTGGTAGTCGATATGGTGATAGAGATAATGGTGATAGAAGAGATAGAAGAGACAGAGATGATAGAAGAGATAGAAGAGATGGTGATAGAAGAAGTGGTAGTCGATATGGTGATAGAAATGAAAGAAGAGATAGAGATGATAGAAGAGATAGAAGAGAAAGAGATAGAGATGATAGAAGAGATAGAAGAGAAAGAGATAATGGAAAAGAACAATTAAAAGATATCCGTGATTATATGAATGGATCTCCTTCTTCTCCTTCTCTTCCTAATACGAAAACACCTATTTCCAAAGACATTCTTTATACTAATATAAGTATATATTTTATTTTTTTTAATTATATTTATTATATTTATTATATTTATTATGTTCATTATTATATATTATATTTATTATTATATATATAACTCCTGATATTGATCCTGTTAACGATACTGAAATTTTAAGTGGTCTTTTCCCCGTTTATAGTGCACTTCAAAATAATTCTAGAGATGTATATAAATATATGTTATTATTATTATTATTATTATTTAATATATATATTTTTAAGAATATTATTTTAGACTATATAATTCCTTGATAGTAATAATAATATACATATATATATAGGTATATAATCTTATATATCGTGTAAGTGAAGCGACCAATCACCCCGAATCAAAAGCATCTGTATATAGCAAAATCATGGATATTATTAAAGAAAAAAATATACCTCTTATGTATATATATATATTATTATTATTATACTTATTATTATATTTATTATTATTATTAATACTTATTATTATACTTATTATTATTATATAGTGAGGTACCTACCTTCTCTTTTGATGCTACTTTTGGTAATCATAAGTATATATATAAGTTATTATTTTCTTATATATATACATATATATATACATATATATAGGAACCAAGGTCTTGCTCTTCGCGCCAAAAAGATAAATTGGCGCCCAATTTTAACTGTCGATGAAGTTGCTGATAAGAATATAACCAATTCACAAGGAAATAAACGTATTTTATTAATATCACATTATTTATTATGTTTATTTTAATATATTATTGTTATTTTTTGTTAGTATTATTTATTAATTGCTATTCTATATATATATGTATATATATATCTCCCTTTTCTCCTCTTTAGAAATCCCTCTTGTGGTGTGTTTAGATCGTATTACAGATACCGTTAATATTGGTAGTATTATTCGTACTGCTGCCTTCTTTGTATATATATATATATATATATATTATAATTCTTTATTTTATTATATAAATATATTATGAATCTTGTTCTTATATATGTAAAAATTATTTTTATTCTTATTATTATATGTATATATTATTATTATTATTATATAGGGTATTAGCGGTGTTGTTACAGAAAATAAATTCACAGGTATATATATATATATATATATATATATATAATTCTATATATATAAATATATTTCTATATATATATAGCTCCTTTGAATGCTAGTGCTTCTATCTGTAGTGGTGGTGCTGTCGATTTATTATATAAATATAAACAATTAGCTTGTGTCGATGATATGTCCGAATTCCTCTTAAATGCTCAAGCTAATGATTGGGATATATTAACAACTTCAGTTACTGAGGGTACTCCTATAAATAATTATATATCTACATCTCTTTCTAAACCTACTATTCTTATTATGGGAAATGAAGGAGTAGGTGTAAGATCTGCTATCAAGGTATATATATATATATATATATATATATATATCTTTATTATTTAATAAAAATCCATATTTTATTATTCAATATATATATATATATTATTCAATATATATATATATTATTCTCTATATATATAGAAATATTGTAATGGTAGTATTACTATTCCTAGACCTACTTCTCTTATTCCCGCGGTTACTCCTGAAGATTTTGCGACTACTGATTCACTTAATGTGAATGTATCACTTGCTATTCTTCTTAATGCTTTAAGACACTAAACAATATATATATAACTATGTTTATTTACAATTATATGTTTGTTTTTAATATATCTATTACTATTTCTCATTTTACAATTTACAAAATTGAACGTTATATCCTTTTTTTAAATCATATATATATATATTCATTTTTAATGCTTTATTTATTTGGGGATTTTAAATAAAAGATCTTGTATTATAATTATATTGAATATTTTCATAAAACAATTCTTGTTTATGGATTTATACAAGTATTCATTTAATATATATATTTATATAATTTCGTTATTTTATTTATACAAATTTGTGTAATTGTGGTCATATCTTCTATGTTACGTTGAAATTCTTCTTTATTTCGTTTTGTTTTATCTATTTAAAATTGTTTAAAGAATTATTTTTTAATGCTACTATTTAAAGAGTATTTTTTAATGTTAGTAGTTAAAGAATATTTTTTTTAATGCTAATATCGAAAAATAATTTTTCTATCAATATTTATATCGCATTTTTGAATATGCAAAACTTATATTTTTCATGATATCATTCTTTACATATTTAAATACGATTTACTGCTATTATACATATTCAATCTAGGATAGTATTAGTATATACTAGTTATATTCATTAAGAGAAATGTTAATAGTATTCAATTTGTTGAGTATATACCAATAAAGGATAAGCAACTTTTATAAAATGTTTTATTTATAGAAACAATGACGGCATCATAACAAAAATATTGTAATATATTCAATATAATGAATAGTTTCATATATCCATTTTATTAAGGAATTCTATAAGTAAAAAGGATTTATTATATACATAGTTACTGTTTTGAAGAATTGACGAAACTATGTTTTTTTGATATAAAAAAATATATATTCTTTGAATAAGATTATAAGTAATATTAAGAAATAAAAGGAAACATTTATAGCTATTATTTCTTGTATATATATGAATACTTATAACAATGAAGACACATGTGAATACATATTATATATAATAAAATATGTTCTTTATTAATAATATTCTTGAGGCATAATGCTAAATTTATAGACATATAGAAAGAGTAGAATAAAAAATATTTCTGTTCTAGAATAACACCATATAAATATTTACTATTAATAATACTTGTATATGTTTAAATTAACAGTATATAGAACATACTCTATTTTTAATGTATTTCGTATAATTTAAGATCTATGTGTAGATAATACTTATAAGATTGACTTCAATCATAATATTAGAAACATCTACATATGGTAATAAGATTTATTGAAGAAATTCTATGTATTAAATGTGATTTCACACTAGAATATATGTTCTAGGTCTTATTGATTACTATTTTAAAAGCAACAGTTTTTGATTTATATTTATGAGGCACATAAATGAATATATTAGAGCTTAAAATGCTTATCTTTACCAATTTGTGTTTAAAAAATGTAGTCTTAAGAAAATGCGTAAAAGTATGATAATCTCAATAATTTTCCAGACAGGATCTATACTTAGAAAACGCATATACTTTTAATCGATTATCTTATGGAAACAATCGTAACTAATTTTCGTATTCTATACTAGAAAGAGAATTTATCACATTGATGAGAACATATACCAAATGTCTATTTGAAAAATACTTGATAATTCATCATGAAAAAAGAAAAATGCATTGTGGCTGAATTCTTAATGATTCATGAAGAAGGTAATTCTCTGAAAATGACTGAATAAGAATCATGAAAATATAGTGTAAATGGAGTTATTTTTATATTATTCTCAGGATAATTATATCTAAAACTGTGTAAAGTTTTTTCTTTTTATTTGTAAGGATTCAGTTTATTAATAATATATAATATCAATTTGTATATTACTTATTTATTGCGTATGTAAAAGAATTATATAAGTTGAATAATATCTGAAAATTTTATTATTTTAGTTGGTTTTGAATCATGTTAGATACTGAATCTCAATTAGCTAAAGAGAAATGTATCTGAATATGATTAAACTGTGTTATTCAATTTTTTAGATTTATTTACTTTTCAAGATGAGACGCAATTGTGGATTTCTAAAGAATTCATTGAGAAATATCGTCAATTATCCTTTTATGATATCATTGAACACTCTGAAGAATATGAGGATGGTAGTTATTATATAGATATGCCTTCATTAGGCATGAAGAAAGTGATTCAATTTCTAATGGAAGGTAATATGGATATTGAATCATTAGATTTGAAAGATAGTTATGATATATATAAAACACTTTTTGAATACTCAGTTACGATCGATAAAGAAATTCAAAGTGATTTATTATTTCATATAGAAGAATTATTCTATAAATATTTGAAAAATAATAATTGTCATGTAGATAGATATCGTTATAACTATGTCAAATCATATATGCCTATGGATTTATTTGATTTCAATAGGACATCAGTATGTATAAGAGGTAATTCTATGATTATTATTTATAAATAATATTATATATATAGGATTATTTACCCCTCAACGAAAAGATGAATTATTATATTATTATCTTCTTATTAGAATGATGAATATTACTAAAGTTGAACTTGAATATAATTATTCTTCGAATATTCCATTAGAATATATATGCCCATCGTGTATTAAAGATATATTCCCATCATTAGAAGAATTAAAGATAACTGTAACAACGCATTATAAGAAGACTGAATTATTATTGAATTCAAATAGTGATGAATATATAATGGAATATAATCGGTTATTTAATAAATATGATTATAAAATAGGTCATCCTGAAATATATGAATATTACACTGAATCAGAAATGAATGAATATAATAAGATTTCTTCTTTAGACCTGAATAAATTATATTATTCTCAGAATATGATTGATTCCTATAATGAGAAAAGAGAAAAGAATGAATTACCTAAATTATATAGATATGTCGTTAATGAAGCTATATATACAAATGATTATTCAAAAGTAGAAACTAATGAAATAGAAGATGAATATACATTAAATGATAAAGTCAGTATTAAATATGATGGTATATATTTATATTAAAAAATCATATATTTTATTATTATTATATATAGATAAAACAAATGATAAAACTTTCTCGTAAATAATTATATTATTTTTATTATACATTTTATTCTGATACATTAAATAGTATTCATGAAGTATCTACTGAACATGGTATATCTCAATTATTACTTCTTCCTTCCTATTTGTGTATTTCAAAAATTGTTTTTTATGACTGTAAATAAATACATATATAATAAATATGTTAATTTATTTTAGATTGGGATTTTGACTGTAATGTTATGGTTTTTATGAAATTATTTGAAGAAGGTGTTTTTGATTCTATAACTACGTTAAGTATTAAGTGGAGTATTTTCTTTTTGAACTATTATTAATATATAATTCTGCATAGTTAAGAAATTAAGTAAACAAATTGATGAGAATTTATTTAACAAAATAATGACAACTCATATATTTCCTAATGTTACTGAGATTATATATGATCATGATGATAATGGTATGCATATATATTTATGATTATTATTATTATTTATAGAATTATTCGAATTATCTTTAATAAAGAAAGAATGTTTCCCTAAATTACATATTATCAATTATGAAATAAAATTAAGTATATTTATATGTTAATAAAAAATTATTATTCTTAATTTAGCTACTGACAATTTTGATTCTCTATTTCCTGCTAGTTTAATATCTATGATTGATACTATTCGTATAAATGAAATTGATGATGATCAAGAAGAGGAAATATGTCTTCTATTAGATGAAATAGCTTATACTCATTCAATTCATATTGATGCTCTTAGTATATATATATATTATATATATACATTTATTTTCATAATAATATATATAATTAGTTTTATTTGTTTTTATATAGATGATTTTATTTATTATTTTCCACATTTAAAAGAATTATTAGAGAAAGATCTTGTTTCTATTGATAAACTTGAGATTTATTCTACTCGTTCTGAAAACATAAAGAGATTAGATTCTATTGACAATTATAAGCACAGTATTAATAGTTTAGCTATATGGTTTTATGATGATGATGATGATAATGATGATAATGATGATAATGATGATGATGATGATGATAATGATGATGATGATGATAATGATGATGATAATAATAATAATGATAATAATAATAATAATGATGATAATGATGATGATAATAATAATAATGATGATGATGATAATAATGATGATAATGATGATGATAATAATAATAATGATGATGATGATAATAATAATGATGATAATGATAATGATGATGATAATAATAATAATAATAATCGAGATGAAATTGATGCCAGAAATTCATTAGAAACATTCTTTAAGAGTAGTGTATTAGAACATTTAAATGAATTAACTGTTTCATTTGATGGGAATATAAGTATAGACTATTTAACATGGATATCAACTCTTTTTAATGACAATAAGTTTAATAATATTCAAAAACTGACAATTTACTGTATATTCTATTATAAACATATGAATATATATAGTAAGTTTTATAAAAAAAGATTCATCATCTGAATATTTAAATGCATATAAAAATATATTAGAGAAAATAATTTCAAAAGCTTCTATTGTTAATATAGTTTGTAATTATTTATATATATGTAATTATTTTGTTAATAAATAATTCATTCAATTAATTTTTAATTACTATTATTATTAGTGTGCTATATGACTTTTATAAATCGATTAATTCCTAAAGGTTGTTTCCATAATACAACTCAATTAGATCTACGTATATATATTAAATGATATAATGTTTTACCTATAATATATTACGTTTCATCCTAATCTTTTTATGAATATTAATTTAGATATTAAGGATATACCAGATGATAATTTTTGTAAACTATATACTACAGATAATTTCCCTAAATTAAAATCTATCAAGATTTATAATGGTCTTGATGAATCGTGGGTTTATTTTATGAAAACAATTTGTAATTATATGAGTAATAATGACTTTCCATTATCATGTATTTTCCGATTAGGTATTATGTCATAAATAATATTATTCTACTCATATTCTTTAATATTGTTATTCTATAGAATGGAAAAAGAGTTTTAATTTTGATGAATATATTTATAACCCAAATAATTCAATTCTTCGATGTAAATATGATACTAATTCATTTATAAATACATTTATTAGTAAAAAAGATCAAATGATAAGTACATTTGAGATAGAAACATTACTTGATTGTATAAATGAAAATAAAACTCAAAATATAAAAAGCTTACAATTATATATTTATGATGAGGAACAATTATCAAAACTTATCAGTTTTATTATTAATGGAAAATTTCCTAAATTGAAAGAATTCTATTTTTGGTTAGGTTATCATATTTATGAACAAAGGGATATATGTACACAACAATTAAATGATTCTTCGTTTATTCAAAACAATCACGTGGATTATGAATTTTTCTAATTATATTTAATTCTTTTGTATATGTGATAATTTATATCTTATATTATTATATATTTTATAAATTTCTTCTTATTATTATTTTCAAGCATTGACGTTTCTATAATGTATTTATATATAATTTTATTAATACTCTTTCTTGTTTATTTGAGAATGAGAAACTACAAGTGATTAAATAAAATATAAACCTTTATAATATATATAAATAATATATATTATAGAATACCATATAATGTTTATTATGAATTTAACTTTATAGTTTTCATGAAGTTTAAACTTTATAAATATTTCTACATAATGATAATTAGTTGAATAACATCTTCATATATAATTAAAATTGTTTTTAATATTTTAAAAATATAATATATAAAAGTGAATGACTTCTTGATAAACAATTTAATATATATTTTAAGATTATAAATAATACTTGTTTTTTTTTGTTTTATTTACTATTTTTATAAAACATTTTTTATACTTAGTAAAACAGTTCTTCAACAAATGTTCTAAAATAATTAAAACACATATTTTAATGAAATACTTTTTTCACTTTCAATATATAATAGTTTATAAAGAAATATCAGTATAGATAATTAAATAAAAATACAAATAAATCTAATCATAATTACATTATTATATATTTGGAAGAAATCTATTTTTATCAAAATGCATTGAGAGTAATAAAATATTTTATGATTTAATTCTTATTAGATTATAATATTAAATAATTAAACAAAGAATATAATATGAGAATTATGGACTAATCATAGGTAAAATATTATCATATTTAATTATTCATATATTTGCGTATTAATATATAAGCGAAACATATAAATAATATACATTTCTATTACCAATAATATATGTTGTATAAAATATCAAAAATAGTTGTTATTCATCATATATATATGATAATATATTATCTATATGAATATGATGATTTTGATATCTTCATAAATTATTGTAAAAAAACTATGAAAATAAAATAATATAAAAAAGAAATGGAAGAGTGAGAAGAAGGAGATAGAAAGAACAGGAGTGATAATTTTATAAAGAGACTATAGAAGTAATTCAATCTGAGTAATAGAAATATATTATATAAATATAATATAAAAATAAATAATAATGTATTAAATATAGTCAGAAATTAGGAATGATTACCAAAAGAATATAGTAATTCATTTCTAGATAAATAATAGTTAGCATATACAAACATATAAATATATATAAATAAAAATAGAAACGTATATATTAAAAATAAGAGACTTATCAATCAAAATGTAAATGATGTAAGAAATATAAATTGATTAGACATACAAATCTGTTTGTAGTATCCTCTATATGTTTAATTAGTATTCAATACATTATTTTAAGTAAAATATTTAGCGAAGATCCACACTGAGTTACCTATTTTTGGAAATTATTGAGATATTTTTGTAGATCATATCTAATGTTAATTATTTTAAATATTATGAATAATTATATATGTATAATAAGCGAATAATAAAAGAAATAAAAGAATAATAAAAGAATAAAATAAACAAGGGGAAACAAATATATTTATTTCATTAGCATTATTTCATTAATGGTGAAAGGAAAGGCTTTATTTGATATTGATAAGTTTAATAGATTGAATGAAGATATCAATGTATATGAAGAATTGATGAAAGATGTAGTTAATGTATTTGGATCAGTAATGAATCTTGGTATACATTCTTTAATATCGATTAATAGACTTATAAAGAATATTGGTGATGATTGTATAGAAAAAGAAGGTGAAAATAATAAATTTGAAAACAAATCTGTTTATGAAAGTAATAATAATGTAGATAAGAATATAAATATGAATAATGATAATGATAATGATATGGATTTGATTCAATTTACGAATAATGGTCCTGTATTTCAAGTATCGAAATCAGTTTTAGATTCTTTAAGAGGTTCTTTTATTGAAGAGCAACGTGAAGAAGAATATAGAACAAATGATGGATCTATATATCTTGATTATAGAGGAAATGATGCTTTTATTTATTATTTATTAGACTATTTGAATGGAAAGAAAGTATATTTTGATTCTTTTTGTTATGAAGAACAATTAGAATTATTAGATTTATTTGAATATTGTAATTGATCTCTTCCTATAGAATTACTAAATTGTAGGATAAGAAGAGATACTAAAAAGAAGAAATATGAAGAAAGCGATGAAGTTTCTTTGATTATTAATGGAAGAAAATATAATACATATAGAATTATGATGAATAATATTATTGTTTTATCTATACATATCACAAATTAATAAAAGTTAAGAGTATTATCTAATTTATTTTGATTTATTATTCATTGAATCATAATATATATTCACATGATGAATTATGAAGAATGATTTATATAATAGAATTCTTATATTACTACCCATCAGTATAAATAATTCAAAGTATTCCTTATCCTGTTTTATTTGACATTTATTCTATACTTTTGAAATTGATCATTTCTTAACGTTATGAATAATATTGACTTATTATAGGTCGTCTATATATAAAAATAAACAAATACATTTTTATTTTAAAACAACATTTTTAACGATAATTCATTATAAACCTATATATATACTTTTATAAAGACACTTGAGTAAAAACTGTAGTTAATTCTCAGTTCTTATAATGTTTTAACTAAAATAAATTTATTTTATAAATGAGTTGACAATAAGTATAAGAAATACAATACATGTAGAGAAACAAAAGGCAAACAAAACAAGTAACTATTTGATACATTCAACTATGAAATAAGATAATATACACTTATCATATGATAATGATTGATTTATAAAATAGATAGAAGAGACCTTGAGTATCTCATTTAATAAGGACCTTCATTCTTTCTTGCCCAATCCTAAATAGTATAATAAATGAATCAAATAATACAAATATAAGGAAATGAGATAATTTATGATCTATACAATGTATATACTTCGTAAATAGGTTCATATTGAAATCCATTAGGATCTAAAAAGAGGATATCGCAGATATGAATAGAAATAATCATAATATTGATGGTAGCAATTTGTATCCAGTAATCAGGGCATGCAAGAGATAATATGGCTACTACAATAATAGCAGCTAATGTAAGCTTCTGTCTAGCGTTGTCATACACCATTTTAAATGAATAACTGCTAACAAATTGCCAAAAATTTAATGATTCTTGTTAATACTTTTTATTTGTGAAAAAATAAATTCAGTCCATAAAAGAAAAGGAAAATCAAGAAAAAGTGAATCCAAGCAAACAACCTATTTTTCTAGGTTTTTTCCAGTTATTAGAAGACTTTGTATTTATAACCATTTTGTTTTGCTTTATTTCGTAATTGCTATAAAACATTAGACTTTTTAAACGAATCAGTTAAATGATACATCAAGAAATTGTGACTAATACATTTTAAACTGTTAAAAGCACACAGTAGTGAATTATAATCATGATAAAATAGAATTGATTACTAGTCCAATATACCCAAAGATAAGCACATTATGAGTCTCCTAAACATATTAATATTCAATTCTTTATTATAAATATTTCGTATTCTTTAAAAGAAACAAAGAAAAACGAAAAAATAAAACTCGATTTTCATTAGGGTACCCATATAGAATAGAAAAGAATAGGGTTAACTATTGATGACACATTTATTTATTCAAGAGTTTTCTGATGATGTCTCGGTGTTTAGCGGAGAATGAGGAACTTTTAAAACGAGTGACGCCATGACTCTATATGGTTTATGTTCTTCTCTATTTCTTTGTTTTGTACAATAAAAGGCTAATAAAAAGAATAAAACAAAGATCCACGATATGATTGGTCAATGACTCATTTGGGTATTCCCTTTTTTCTCTTTTCTTTTATAATTTAGGACATTTTTTTATATCTATAGATAATCGTGGGTTTTTAGTAAAATCAATTCACTTTCAAGAATTCAACAACATTTTTTAAATAAAATCTTTTTAATAAATAATTATGAACATGAAATTTGTTTATTTATTAATCTTGTTAGGTAAGTTCTTTGATCAATGTATGTCTAATAATTTGTATAGTATTGACCCAAGCTGTCGAGAATTGGGGAGATTACATTTCTTTTGATTCTTACAAGCCTGGTGAAACCTATGTTGAATCCTCTTGGAAACTTGATTTTTCTAATGATTTCTCTTTGATTTCTTGGATACGTGCTATTCCTAATCCTGATAAGGAAAGTACTAGTCGTTTTGGTATTCTTTTTGCTTTAACTAATGATAACGAATATGCTTCTGGAAGTGGTGATCGTTTTATTGGTATTAAGAACGGTAAAGTTTATGCTGAAGCTCGTGGATTACTTGTTGAAGTACAAGGTTCTGAGACTGGTGTTTGTGCTAATGTTGCTGATGGTAGTTGGAGACATTGGAGAATTATATATACTAAGAATACCAATGATCTTAAGATTTATGTAGATGATACTCTTGTAAATATTTAATATTATTTTTTTATCAATTATTTAATATTATTTTTTTATCAATTATTTATATATTATTTTTTTTATCAATTATTTAATATTATTTTTTTTATCAATTATTTAATATTATTTTTTTTATCAATTAATTATTTAATATTACTTTTTAATTATTATTATTTTTTTAACAATAAATTTATAATAAATTGATATATTATAGTGTTTAACAACTGCTGAAATGACATCTAATGCTTTTAATACTCTTCCTGCTCCTACTACTAGTCAGAAAGTATCTTTAGGTTATATGAAATATTCTCGTTCTAGTACAACAGATCCTGTTCCTGATTTACTTCATGGTGCATTTGCTAATGTAGTTGCTTTTCCTAATACTATTATTGGTGAAACTGAATTAACTCAATATAAAGGTACACAACCTAATGATACAGGTATGGGTATTCAACAATTAGTTGTTTCTGAAACTAATGTAAAAGCTTATGTATATGCTCATTATCCTGCTACTGGTGTTACTATTGGTTGTAAGAGTATTCCTGAAGGTACTACTGTACCTACTGTAGATGAAGTTTTAGCTAGTACTACTCAAATTGATCTTTCTGGATTTACTGGTAATTCTGCTATTACTCTGAATAGAATTATTCTTGATGTTCCTTCTGCTGTTGGTACTAATGTTATTTATTGTGCTTCTAAAGTAGGTGATATTAAAACTGCTCAAAATATTATGGAAAATATGAAAATTACTTATCATTCTGATTTTGAAACAATTATGCCTATGAGTACTTCTAATGGTAATACTATGTATGATTATGAACATTTCTGGATTTCTTCTCGTGCTGATAGTGATTATTCTTATCATTTTGGTATTATTGGTACTGGTGCTAGTGGTCCTATTTTCTGTACACAACCTTATCCTTCTGCTTTTACTAGTGGTTCTAGATGTCAATTAGTTGCTGCTAATAAAGCTAGATGGCATTATTTAAATAAAGCTGCTGCTTATAAATATAGTATTAATACTAAAAATATAAATGATGGTACTATTCATTATATTGGTTTCAATCATCAGGCTTCTGGTCATGTGACACATCTTTATTTAGATAAAGCTAATATTTTCGAATATGTTATTGATGATACATATGCTCCTCTTCAACCAAATACTTGGGTATTCTGGAAGAATAGTGAATTTGGTACATTAAATGATATGACTATAAAATTTTTACGTGTTTATCATAAATATTTACAAGATGCTGAAATGTTTGCTTTAGCTGATAATTTCCCTATGGATCCTATTGTTACTGTAACTGTTGATTCTGTAACCCCTAATCCTTCTTCTATTGATATTAAAATGAAAATTACTGGTGTAGAAGATGTTAATTTATATGCTTATGTAGCTGCTTATTTTAGTAATAGTGCTATTCCTACTATAGATCAAGTGAAAGCTTCTTCTGCTTCTTATGCTATTCATTCTAATATTATAAATACATTATCTGTTCATGGTTTAGCTTCTGATCAAAGTTATAAAGTATATATGTATTTTGAACAAGGTGGTAATGGTGTTATTACTCAAGAAGAAATGGCTAATAATGTTATTAGTGCTACTACTACTCGTTCTATTGGTTGTATAGGATTTAAAGGTACTTCTACATGTAGTCCTTATGGTACTTTAGATCCTTCTTTAGATTTATCTTGTTCTGCATTAGTACCTTCATCTTCTTCTGGTTATTGTTTATGTGATGGTAATGTTAAAGTAAATCCTGTATATTGTAATCATGATACATTTACTTGTAATGATGCTTGTGTTTCTGGAAGTGTTTCTTTTGATATTACTGGTTGGTATACAAAAGCATTTAGACATTTTAGTACTGCTATTAGTTCTTTACCTACACCTATATCTGCTTATAGATCTATGAATCCTACATTTAATTTATATTATTCATCCTTAAATATTGTAGGTAATAGTAATAATGCTGGTAATTATGGTAGTATTCCTTATTCTACTTATGAAGGTATGATTCAATATCATAGTGGTATATTTACTGCTACTACTTCTGGTACTTATCAAATTGGTGTTACTCAAGATGATGTTCTTATGGTATTAATAGATAGTTTTGATATGAATAATAATATTGTTTATTATACTTTATGGGGTCCAAGTGAAGTAAAAACTTCTGTTGATTTAGTTGCTGGTGAACATAAAATTATAGTATTATTTGGTAATGGTGGTGGTGGTTTTTCATGTATTATTAATATATATGATCCTCAAGGTAATAATGTAAAAGATAATGTTAAAATTGGTTTAGGTAATAAACATGGTATTAATGCTTATTATACTAATCTTGATGATGATAATACTTGTGATTGGCCTAGTTCTTCTATAATGAATGCTGGTACAAATAGTGGTGGTAGTAATTATGTTAGTGCTAATCAATATCCTGATGAATTTAATTTTGATTTTGTTGCTTCTGATACTACTTCTTTCTCTTCTTCTGTTACTTTACCTGCTAATTTCTATTCTGTTTTTACTACACATTTACAAATACCTGTTACTGGTTCTTATACATTTACTCTTACTACTAATGGTGTAGCTATAGTTATTTTTAATGGTGTTACTCAATTAACAGTTACTGAATGTGGTGAAAAGATTAATACTTTTACTGCTTCTCTTACTACTGGCTTACTTCCTATTACTATACGTTATAGAAGTAATAGTGCTACTAGTAAATTACAATTAGAATGGGAATCTACTGATGCTAGTATTACAAAACAAATTATACCTAATAGTTATTTATATATTGAAGATATTGATATTCCTACTTATGAATTATCTTCTCCTTATAATGGATTAAATAAAGTAACTGATCCTTATGCTATTATTACTCTTTCTTCTTCTAAACCTATTAATAATCTTCCTGAAAGTGCTATTACAGTTGAAGGTGCTACTATTAGTGAAATTACTAAAGTTCATTCACTTAAATATACATTTAAAGTTACTCCTTCTAGTTCTGTATCTAGTGTCAAAGTATATATTGCTGCTAATGGTTTACGTTGTATAAATGCACTTAGTAATACAAATCCTAGTAATACAATTAATATTCAATTTGGTTATTTAGATTTTACTGCTACTATAAGACTGAAGGCTGGATTTGCTCTTTCTTTATCTGATAATAAACCTTCTCAAGAATCTAATGTTTTTACTATTGGTTTAGATTCTACTGAACCTAATGCTTATGTATCTTTACCTACTGGTACTGTAAATACACCTATTGTTAATGGTGAATTATATTTCTCTGAAGAAATGGCTTATGTTGATCAAGGTATTTTAGCTATTACTGGTGGTAATGTAGTTTCTAATTCATTTATTCCTATTCCTGATACACCTACTAATACTGCTTTTTCATTTAAAATACAAATAGAATCTTCTTCATTTGTTTATGTACGTGTATCTATGGGTACTACTATGTATTATGATATTGCTGGAAATGCTATTACTTCTTTTAATGGTGGTTCATTTGTTTATAAGAGTGATTATGCTGTTCCTTTACCTACTATTTCTACTTCTTATTATATGCCTGTTTCTAGTACAACTGTTCCTATTACTATTACATTTGATGCTGATATTACTGGATTAACTATTGATTCGTTTACTTCTACTGCTGGTACTATTTCTAGTGTTACTGGTAGTGGTATGATTTGGAATGCTATATATACTTTTTCTAATCCTTCTAGTAATACTATTACTGGTTCTGTTAAAGTAAATGCTAATAGTGTTAAAGGTGCTGGTGATATAGATAATGCTGAATCTAATTTATTAACTATTACTTATAGTCCTCAAGTTATGACTATTACTAGTATTACTCCTATTAATGGTAAAGTTGATGTACCTGCTAATACTCAAACTATTCGTATAACATTTGATAGTACTCCTTCAAGAGGTTCTGGTTCTGCTGTATTTTCTAGTGGTACTGAAAGTAGTATTGTTTATGATGCTAATAGTAGTTTAATTGAATTTGATGGTTCTAGTGTTATTTTTAGAATTTCTCAATCTTTAATTGGTGATAGAACATATACTTTAGTTATTCCTTCTTATTTCTTTATTGATACTACTACTAATAAATATTTTAATGGTTTTACTGGTTCTCAATATAATTTCCATGTTGCTTGTAGTATGTGTGGATTACCTACTTTTACTACTGATTTACCTTCTACATTAAATAGTAATATTGGTTTTACTATATCACTTCAAGTTGTTGTTACTGCTGTTCCAGTTGCTACTTATCAATGGTATTTAGATAATTTACCTATTGAAGGTGCTATTTCTACTACTTATTCTAAAGTATTAACTTCTACTGATTTTGGTGTATATACTGTTAAAGCTACTAATACTTATGGTACTTCAACTTCTAATAGTTTAATTATTATGAAAGATGATGTTAAACCTATTATTACTATTACTCCTGTTGCTGAAGGTGCTACTTGTGCTACTTCTTATGCTATTAATCTTAGTTTTAATAAAGAAGTTAGTTCTATATCTTGTGATGCTTTTGAAACTAGTTCTACTATTACTTGTGTTAGTACTCAATTATTAACTTCTACTACTGCTATTGCTGCATTTACTATTACTCCTACTGGTTATAATACTCTTACTATTAAATTACTTTCTGATAAGATATGTGATACATTTAATAATTGTAATGAAGAAACTACTTATGATATTACTGTTGATTGTGTACCTCCTTCTATTCAATCTTATTCTCCTGCTCATAATAGTATTGATATACAATTAGATGCTGTTATTCAATTAACATTTAGTGAAACTATTCAATTTGGTAATACTTTTAATGTACAATTTATGTGTATTGGTACAAATACTTGTAATGCTATTACTGTTGATAGAACTGGTATTAGTCTTTCTGAAGATAAGAAAACTGTTGTTATTAATAAGAATTCTTTATTCTCTCCTGAAAAAGAATATACTTTAAGTATAGCTAGTGGATTAGTTATGGATATGGCTTCTAATATATATACAGGATTAACTGCTGGTGAATATAAATTTACTACAAGTGCTGCTTCTGCTCCTTCTCTTAGTACTCGTGTTCCTGCTTCTAATAGTATTAATGTTCCTCTTAATGGTAATATAGAATTAACTTTTGATATGCCTGTTCAATATGGTACTGGTAATATTATATTAAGAGCTCAAGATCAAGAAGATATTAGTATTAGTTCTCTTTATGTTGTTATTCAATCCAATATTGTTACTATTGTGTATTCTAATTTAATATCTTCTACTTTATATAATGTTATTATCCCTAGTGGTGTATTTACTGAAACTACTAGTAATATAGCTTATAATGGTATTGCTGCTGGTGAATATACTTTTACTACTGTTGTTCAACCAATTGTTTCTTCTTATTCTCCTATTAATGGTGCTATTGATATTGCTATAAATGAACCTATTCAAATTACTTATAATATAGCTATTCAAAAGAATTCTGGTTCTATTGTTTTTACTCCTTCTTCTGGTAATGCTATTACTATTGATGTTATGAATCCTGTTGTTACTATTTCTGAAGATGAAAAAACTTTAATTATTACTCCTTCTCTTCTTACTGGTTTAACTTATACTGTTACACTTCCTGAAGGTATAGTTGTTTCTAAAGAAAGTAATATTCCTTGTAATGCTGTTACTGATTATACTATATCAACTCCTTCTGCTCTTACTTATACTGTATCTCCTGTTGAATCTTCTGAAAACTTAAAATTAAATTTTGTTATTACTTTAACATTTAATAGAGATATTGCTAGTTTAAGTACTACTAATAGTGTTACTATTGCTGGTACAAATACTATTACTACTGTTGGTACTATAAGTACTAGTAATCCTAAAGAAGTACAATTTAGTTTTACAGAAAATTTAACTGCTAATTCTCAATATTATGTTTCTATTCCTGCTGATTTAGTTACTGATATTAAAGGTGTTAAGAATACTGTAGGTATATTTACTTATCATACTGCTTCTGCTCCTATTGTAAGTAGTTCAGATCCAAGTAATAATGCTTCTAATGTTTCTATTAATAAAGTATTTGTATTTACATTCTCTTCTACTATTGTTGCTGGTACAGGATCTATTTCATTTACTGCTTCTGGTAAACCAACTATTACTTATTCTATTACTGATGGTAATTGTCAAATTAATGGTAATACTTTAACTATTTCTTTATCTACTGGTACTACATTAGAAAATGGTTCTACTTATACATTAGATATACCATCAGGATTAGTACAAAATAATTATGATATAGGTAATACTCAATATATGTTAGTATTTTCTACTCCTTCATTCCCTACTATTTCTAATATATCTCCTCCTACTGGTACTCCTAATCTTGTTCCTTCAGGTGTTGTTATTATATTAACATTTAGTCAAGCTATGCAAAAAGGTACTGGTTCTATTCAATTTGTTGGTCCTACTACTATTAATATTGATGTTACTAGTACTCAAGTTGTTGTTGATAATACTGTTGTTACTATTACTCCTACTTCTATATTAACTCCTGGTACTTATAATTTAGTTATTCCTGCTAATAGTTTAAGTTCTACTAGTGGTGCTCCTTATCAAGGATTAAATTCTGGTGAATATTCTTTTACTACTTTATATGCTGCTGATATTAGTAAATTCTATTTAACTGGTACTTCTGTAAGTAATGGTCTTATTACATCTAATTTAGTTGCTGGTGCTACTGCTATATGGGAAATACATTTAAAGAATAGTAATGATGAAGATATTACTTCTTTAACTAATATGGTTTTAGGTGGTAGTTCTTTAAGTGATTTATCTATTACTGCTACTATGGTTGGTCCTAGTACTATTCCTGTTACTATTGGTCAATTAACTCAAAATGGTATTATTACTATTTCATGTACACCTGAATCTGCTGGTAGTTATACATTAACTATTCAAGCATCTTGTGGTACTGTTACTAATACACATATTAATCATAGTCCTTTTACTTCTATTTCTGTTATTGCTTCTACTACAGCTGCTTCTAAGATTACTTATACTGGATCAATAAATGTTCAACAAAAGACTTCTTCTTTCTTTGAATTCCATACTTATGATCTATATAATAATCCTACTGATCCTACTGATTATTCAAGTGCATTTGCTGTTGATTGGAATTTACCATTATCATTTAATTCTATAACTGATGGTGTATTTAGTAAATCTAGTACTGGTATATTTAGATATACTTATACTACTCCTATTATTGATGGTAATATTGATTATCAAACTATTTCTGTTTCATTTAAATTTAATAGTGAAACTATACCTAATCTTTCTCAAGTAACATTTACAAATCCTTATAATGCTGTTTGTCCACATAATTGTAATATGAGAACAAATCTTGGTGAATGTACTGCTAATGGTTGTACATGTATTTCTGCTGGTTATTATCCTGAAGCTGGTTGTACTACTTGTCCTAGTACTACTTTTGATCCTTTAGTTGAATGTAGTAATCATGGTAGTTGTTCTGCTAGTCTTATTACTAAGACTGCTAGTTGTACTTGTGATATTAATTATAAAAATCAAAATTGTGGTACTTTAGATATTATTACTGGTGAAAATCCTAATGAAGCTGCTGATGATTCTATGAGTGTTATTTTAACTAAATTTACTATTAGTGGTATTTCTGCTCCTGTTAGTGAAGAAAATATTCAAAGTATTAAATTAGCTATTGCTCATGTCATGTCTATGAAATGTTGTTATGATATTCGTGTTACTAGTTCAACTACTACTTCTTATTTAAAGGCTTCTATTTATCAAAATCAAGTAGAATTTGATGTTCGTGTTAATGTTCCTAAAGATACAGCTGCTGAAAGTGCTACTTTATTAACTAATAGTTTTAGTGATGGTTCATTTGTTGCTGCTTTAGTTCAACAAGGTATTACTGCTTCTAGTGTTACTGTTAATTCTGAACCTGTTAATAATGGTCCTTTATGTACAGATAATGTACAAAATGGATTAGAAACAGATATAGATTGTGGTGGTAGTACTTGTTCTCCTTGTCCTAATGAGAAGAATTGTCTTGTTGATACTGATTGTCAAAGTGGTAAATGTGATCTTGAAACTATGAAATGTATTTTCGTTTTCCCTGTTTGGGCTATTATTCTTATTGTTGTTGTAGTTATCATTATTATTGCTGGTATTGTCTTCTTCTTTATTAACAAACAAAAGAAGATTAATGCTAAGAAACCTAAGTTATCTAAAGTTAATAAGAATGCTACTGCTAAAGCTAAGAAAGAAGCTGCTGCTGCTGCTGCACCTGCTACTGTAGCTGTTACTGCTGTTCCTGCTACTAATGCTCCTCCACCAGCTCCTGCTGCTGTAAATACTCCTCCTCCTGCTACTACTACTTCTACTACTACTACTACTGCTCCTAAGGATGAAGTCCAAATCTAAATGAATTTTTAATAATTTATTTTTTAATTATATTTTTATTATATTTTATATATATATATTCTATTATATTTTATATATGGAGTATATTAAGATTTGTTTTAAATATATATTTTTTTGTTTTGTTATTGTGAGTAGTTATAATATATATATATTTTAAAAGAAAAATAATCAATTCGTAAGAATTATTTGTGATGTTATTTAATAAATAAATTTAAAAGTAGTTGTTATGGCAATAAAAATTCTATTTATTTTCTTTTATTATCTTGAAATAATGTTTAAATATAAAACCTCATTTTTTTTAATTCAATTCTTTATAATAAGAATATAGATTATCAATTACAAAATTGACTTGATAAGGGAAAGAAAAGGAGATTATTAGTTAGGTGTGATTTAATATTTTTTTATTCTATTTATAAAGAACAAGTGAATATAAGTATTCTAAAGATGATTTTTATAACTATTATGATAATAAAGGTGTAACAGTGACTTAAACATTTAGATCATGATAATTATATGAATAAATTTGGAAGATATACAGATCAAAGTTGTTATAATTCATATAGTATATTTACAAATTTCATTTTAATAGAATATTCAGTATATATTATATTGTTTGGAATTTATTTTTAATAGAGCTTCTAATTTAAGAAACGAACCTGGTATTCCTCAAACGAACTATGATTATACTAATAGTAATAAAAAAGTAGTATATGTTGTTATTTATATTATACTGATTATATGAGTGATAATATAGAAATAAAAGAGGATGTTATAGTAATATAAAAGCTTCTTGTATTGCAAATCACTCTAGTATTTCAAATACTAATAAAGAGTATTCTTTATTTGTAAATATTGGCTGTTCATAGAAGGTGAATCTTTTTATACTAGAAGATTATGAAGTATAGGAAGAAATCACGTTTATATATTATGAATTATTATAACAATTTTATAACTATTATATTATATAAATAAGATTATTTTATTAATATGTTTTAGTATTTAAATTATTTTATATATTTATTTACTATATTAATAATTAATAGATGATTGATTTCTATTGGATTTTGTTTATAAATAGTTTTTATAAAACTTAAATATATATATAATTATTTTTTATGATATTCTACAAATTAAACAATATATGTCAGTATCGTAAATTTAGCAGATGATACTATTCATTTTTTATACACTAATCGTTAATATATTTAATAGAAATATTTAAAAATATATTCATATAATAAAACTAGTAGAATATATATGTGATTAATTATTTAAATATATACATACATAATAGCATTATTAAAAAACAAATTGAGAAAAGTAAAAAGGCAATAAACTTATAGAATTATATATTTATTATTCAAAAATCACTAGTTATATATAAAAAAGATATATAAATAAGAGTTTGGATAATATAAATGTCTAATCATATTTTAAATAGCTATTTATAATCTATGCAAGAATTTTATTTTTTAATATAGTTTTTAAATATAGTTTTCAACTATATTAAATAATAGAGTATAAAACTATATAGAAAGTAAATAGTGTCTAAATTATTCTTTTAAAAAGATTTTATTACTACGAACTATTATTAATCTTTTCACATATATATATTCTATTTAAAAAATGAACTATTTTACATTAAATGAAAAGAATTGCTTCATTAAAAAACACTTTTTTTAAATAAATAATAGACAAATATATTAGAAAAAAACATAAAACTTATTATTTCTCACATAATTTACATGATATTTTTTATTTGAATATGACACTGTTTCCAATTATTTCAATGAAACTCTATTAACTAATCAACTAAAGAAAACCATATCTTTTACTACACTTTTACTCAATTATGTTATTCTTATCAAATGAATACTATTATTGTTGATTTAAAAATAAATGTATGGTTTTCTTTCAATATATATACTCCAATGATATTATTTCTTTTAAGATATCTCTTTATTCTTTATATCTTTAGTGTTTCTATTGTTATTTAGTTTTAATTATTTATAATATAATCCATAAATTACTCTTATATACTAGAATTTTATTTAACCTTTTATATATTACATTTTTTATCGTATGTATCTTCTGTACACAATAGTTTTTGTATATAAAGTGAATAATAAACAATTATTATATAAAATATTTTATTATATATATATGTATACTTGCTAATAACTGTTCATCTTCTTAGTTCTATTTCTTATTCTCTTTCATAATTTACTTTCTTTTGAAATAGAGGTTTATATATTATTATTTTTATTCATTTTTTATTATTTTTTATGACTATATTTATATTACTTTATATCATATATAATTTTTCAAATCATTATCTAGTATTGTTATTATTATTTATATACATTAGAAACACTATATCATCATTAATACTATTATCATAATTCTTTTTTTATTTCCAAATACTATAGATATATCTTTTTTATTTCTTGATATATCTTCTGGTATTACTTAATAATTTTTTATGCTTTCTATTCATAGATTTCTTGATATTGATACTAATCTTTATATATATATATTAAAATATATATATATATCTTTCCATTTCTATATAATTATCTATTCTATTTATTATTCGAGATTTAACTTTAATTTTTTGTTTTGTTAGTTTAAATTTATATCTTATTATGATAGTTATATTTTATGAATAATTTAAGTGAAAGTAATAAGTATTAATAAATATACTAAATTTCAATTTTATAAGATTTACAGATATTTCACACCAATTAAAGTAATGATTATTTTAAAAAAATAAAATGGTACTATTATATATGTTTTTGTTAACATAGTTAATAATGTGTTATAATATGTATTCTAATAAGATATTCAAAGACTTTATTCACTTTTATGACTATATTTTAGTATCACTTTCAGTTAAACTTATCTTTTATGAATAAGAAATGATATAATCATATTACTAAGACAACTATATTATTATTTTATTGTTGATAATTGCTATGAAGCTATTCTTACTAGTGATATGACAAGAAAATGATAAATAGTTTTGTTAAAGAAAGTGTTGCTAGTTTTCTTTTTATTATATTATTATTATTTATATATATTTTTTTATAGATTTATTAATATTAATTAAGAGAGTAAATATTCTATTTTCTTTTATTGTTAAAGTTAAAAATATATATTATACATAGTAATAGTATTAATAGGTTATTTATATATATTAAAAAGTATCCAAATACATATTTTATTTATCATAGAGTTCATAGAAAATTATTATAATAAATATAATATAAATATATGTTTAAAAATATTGTTAAAATATGTTTTTATGATTATAATTGATGGAAAGAATTAAATGAGTAGATTTTTAGAAATAAGCTAAATATAAAAAACTTTGAATATCTGTATAATGATAAGAAAGAAATGTATTTCATAATATATGCATTAATAGCATAAATAATATCTATGTTTTTTAACGTATTTCATTTAATCTAAGGATTCAAGGAAGATAAGACTAATTAATAAGCTTGATTTTGATAAAGAAAAGAGTAGAGAATTTTGAATATAATAATAAGATTTGTTGAAGAAAGCAGAAATATTTAATGTGATTCCACTTCAGAATATACGAGTGATGTTCCTTTGATAATCATTTCATATATAAGACTATGTTTCACATCTTAATAGATATCTAAATGATATTTTAAGACAAATATTATTCATTTTTATTAATCTGTTTTAAAAAAATATAATGTTTGAAAGAATGATTAATGATTTGATAGTAGTAACATTTTTCTAGTTAATTCCAATAATTTATACAAAGAATATATTCCATTTCAACATTTTGATTGACATAATTACAATTATTTTTCATTTTATTGAGAATAAATGTATTCTATACTATAATAGAAACATAAAGAGAATCTCATTTTCAATGAATACAAATAATATGCTTTAAAAAAGTGAATAATGTGTTGTTTCTGAAATTTAATATGAATCTCAAATAAGTTTATCTGAAAAAGACTGAATAAAAACCGCGAAAGTTGATGTTCAATAGAGTAATTTTTACAAAATTCTCATTAGTTTTTTTCAAAGGTTTTCCAAGTTTTATTCTTTCTTATTTCAATGTTTCATGATAATTAGACTATATTCAGCAACTTTAGGATATTTATTTATTGATTAAATCAAGGTATATCTTTTAAGAATAATAACATATTATCCTTCTGTAATTATAGTTGAATTCAAGTAATGTCAACAACAGAATTTCAATTAACTGAAGAGAAATGTATTTGAATATTATTAATAATACCTTAATCTATTTTTAGATTTATTTACATTCCAAGATGAGACGCAATTGTGGATTCCAAAAGAATTTATTGAGAAGTATCCTCAATTTCCCTTTTATAATATTATTGAGCACTCTGAGAAATATGATGATGGAAGTTATTATATAGATATGCTTCCTTTTCATATTGAACAAGTGATTTCTTTTTTAATGGAAGAAAACATGGATATTGATTCATTAGATTTGAAAGAAAGTTATGATATATATAAAACACTTTTTGAATACTCAGTTACGATCGATAAAGAAATTCAAAGTGATTTATTATTTCATATAGAAGAATTATTCTATAAATATTTGAAAAATAATAATTGTCATGTAGATAGATATCGTTATAACTATGTCAAATCATATATGCCTATGGATTTATTCAATTTAGAAGAGAAAAAAATATATTATGGTATATATATATTTATAATATTTATAATATATACATATATAGACTTATTTACATCAAAAAGAAAAAATGAATTATTATATTATTCTCTTCTTATTAAAATGATGAATATTACTAAAGTTATAATTATATGTAAATATATATAATAATATAATATAAATAATAATATATATATAGATGATTATTCTTCGAATATTCCATTAGAATATATATGTCCATCGTGTATTAAAGATATATTCCCTTCATTAGAAAAATTAACAATTACTGGTATATATATAATTTTATAATAATAAATATACATATAGTAATTACACATTATAAGAAAACTGATGTATTGTTGAATCCAAATAGTGATGAATATATAATGGAATATATTCGCTTATTTAAAAAATATAACTATAAAATAGGTCATCCTGAAATATATGAATATTACACTAAATCAGAGATGAATGAATATAATAAGATTTCTTCTTTAGACCTGAATAAATTATATTATTCCCATGATTTGATCGATTCCTATAATGAAAGAAGAGAAAAGAATGAATTACCTAAATTATATAGATATGTCGTTAATGAAGCTATATATACAGATGATTATTCAAGTGTAGAAACTAATGAAGAAGGAGATGAATATACACTTGATGATGAAGTCATTATTATTTATGATGGTATATATATACTATAGAATCATATATTTTATTATTATTATGTAGAAAAAACAAATGATAAAACATTCACGTAAATAATTATATATTATTTTATATTAATATATAAATAGTATTGATAAAGTATATACTAAGCATTGTATATCTCAATTATTACTTCTTCCATCATATTTGTGTATTTCAAAAATCATTTTTGATGAATGTATATATATACATATATATATATATATATAATAATTTATTTTAGATTTATATAATCAAATTGATCCTATGTTTTTTATGAAATTATTTGAAGAAGGTGTTTTTGATTCATTAACTACATTCAGTATTAAGTGGAGTATTTTCTTTTTAAATTATTAATATTATCAATATTATAATTCTGCATAGTTAAAAGATTAGCAAATAAAATTGATGAGAATTTATTTAACAAAATAATGACAACACATGTATTTCCTAATGTTAGTGAACTAATTTATGGTGATTTTGATGATTATTATGATGATAATGGTATATATATATATTTATTATTGTTATTATTATTTATAGAACATTTCCAATTATCTTTAATAAAGAAAGAATGCTTTCCCAAACTACATATTGTCAATTACGACATTATAATAAGTATATTAATATATTAATAAATAAATTATTATTCTTAATTTAGCTACTGACAATTTTGATTCTCTATTTCCTGCTAGTTTAATATCTATGATTGATACTATTCGTATAAATGAAATTGTTTTTGATCAAGAAGAAGAAATATGTCTTCTATTAGATGAAATAGCTTATACTCATTCAATTCATATTGATATAAATGGTATAATTATGTGTATTATATAAATTTTTACATTTAAGAATATAATACTATATATATAATTTATTATATTTGTTTATTTATATATAGATGATTTTATTTTTTTTCTCCCGCATCTAAAAGAGTTATTAGCCAAAAATCTTATTTTAAATGATTATTTTTATAGTATGAAATATTCTTTATTCTTTTGATTGCTATTTTTTTTATATATATATTTTATATACTATTCTATAAAGTTGATTCTTCTCGTTCTGAAAATATTAATTTGTTTGAGTCTATTGAAAATAATAATCAAAATATTGATAGTTTAGATATAATGTTTAATGGTATGTATAAAATATATTAATAAATACATGGTTGATATATAATATTAATAATACTTATTCATTTATAGATGATGATGATGATTATTATTATGATGATTATTATTATGATAATAGTGATGATAATGATGATGATGATGATGATGATGATAAAGATAAAGATAAAGATGATAATGATGATAATGATAATGATAATGATAATAATAATAATAATCAACATAAAATTGATGTGAGAAATGCATTAGAAAGATTCTTAAATACTAATATATTAAAACATTTGAATTATTTATATGTTTCATGTATATTCTTTCTTTAAATATATTATTATTCTATGTTTAATATCTATAGTTGATGATGATATAAGTATAGAATATTTAACATGGATATCAACTCTTTTTAATGATAATACGTTTAATACTATTCATAAATTAAGAATTAATTGTATATTATATTATAAAATAATGAATATATATATAGTATATTCTATCAAAGAAGATTCATCATCTGAATGTTTAACAGCATGTGAAAATATATTAGAGAAATTAACTTCTAAGGCTTCTATTGTTACAATAAGAGGTAATTATTTATATAATTATTCTTTGTAAAGATAGTTTATTCACATATATTTAACTATTCGTTATAGATTGTACTGTGACTCTTTTAAATCGATTAATTCCTAAAGGTTGTTTCCATAAAACAACTCAATTATTTCTAGGTAAATATATTAAATATACATATTATTTCAATTATAATATATTTTATATTTCATTCAAATATTTTTTTATGAATATTAATTTAGAAGTTTATGATATGCCAAATGATAATTTTTGTAAACTATATACTACAAATAATTTCCCTCAATTAAAATCTATCAATATTTGTATATATTTTAATAATAATTTTTTTTCTCTATTATGAATCATATATATTTATGTAAAAATATTTCTTTATATAATAATTATTTTTATTAAATAATACATATATATATATATATAAACCTTACAATAGAAAATGGTGGTTAGATATTATTAAAACATTTTGTAGATTTATTAATAATAATGACTTTCCATCTTCAAGTATTGTCCGATTAAGTGGTATATCATTAATAAAATGATCCTATTCATATTTATTAATATCGTTATTCTATAGAATATTATTATGATTCTGATTATGATGAGTATTGTGTATATGACCCAAATTATTCTATTCTTCGATGTAAATATGATAGTAATTCATTTATAAATACAATTATTGGTACATATGGTATATATTTATATAATAACATATTATATATATAGATGAAACAATGAGTAAATATGAAATAGAAACATTATTTGATTGTATAAATGAAAATAAAACTCAAAATATAAGAAGCTTAAATTTATGTATATTAATATTTATTTTTTATAAGAAATTTCTTTTTTTATAGATATTTATGATGAGGAACAATTGTCAAAACTTATCAATTTTATTAATACTGGAAAATTTCCTAAATTGAAAACATTGAATTTTAGGTTAGGTATGTATATAGTTATTGAAATAATAATATTATATAGATGATGATATTTGTATACAAAGTGATATATATAAACAACAATTAAATGATTCTTCATTTATTCAGGAAAATCATATTAATTATGAATGTGATACATTTTATTAATTCCTTTGTATATATATATTTAAATCTTATATTATTATATTTTTTTTATCAATTTCTTGTCATTATTATTTTTTTATTTATTAACGTTTATATAAAGTATATATAAAACTTTATTACTATTTCTTCATGGTTTATTTTAAAACATAAAAATATTAATGAATAAACAAAATATATTTCTTATAACATATATACATGACATACATATAATAGAATACTATTTAATGTGTATTATGAGTTTAATGTAAAGTATTTATGAAGTTTTAACTTTATAAATATTTCTACATAATGATAATTAGTTGCATAACATCTTCATATATAATTAAAATTGTTTTTAATATTTTAAAAATATAATATATAAAAGTGAATGACTTCTTGATAAACATTTTTATTAGTATATTAAGAAAATAAATGAGATTTTAAATATTTTTGATGTTTTATTTATTATTTTTTATATAATATTTTAGTTTATATATAAAGAGTCGCTAAAAAGTGTTAAAAAAAAATTAAAATGTATTATTTACTGAAATATATTTTTCATTTTCAATATAGAATAGTTTATAATGAAGTATTAGTTATATAATTAAATAAAAATACAAATAAATCTAATCATAACTACATTATTATATATTTGGAAGAAATCTATTTTTATCAAAATGCATTGAGAGTAATAAAATATTTTATGATTTAATTCTTATTAGATTATAATATTAAATAATTAAACAAAGAATATAATATGAGAATTATGGACTAATCATAGGTAAAATATTATCATATTTAATTATTCATATATTTGCGTATTAATATATAAGCGAAACATATAAATAATATACATTTCTATTACCAATAATATATGTTGTATAAAATATCAAAAATAGTTGTTATTCATCATATATATATGATAATATATTATCTATATGAATATGATGATTTTGATATCTTCATAAATTATTGTAAAAAAACTATGAAAATAAAATAATATAAAAAAGAAATGGAAGAGTGAGAAGAAGGAGATAGAAAGAACAGGAGTGATAATTTTATAAAGAGACTATAGAAGTAATTCAATCTGAGTAATAGAAATATATTATATAAATATAATATAAAAATAAATAATACTTAGTAAATATAGTCAGAAATCAGGAAAGATTACCAAAAGAATAGAGCTATTCATTTCTAGATAAATAATAGTTAGCATATACAAACATATAAATATATATAAATAAAAATAGAAACGTATATATTAAAAATAAGAGACTTATCAATCAAAATGTAAATGATGTAAGAAATATAAATTGATTAGACATACAAATCTGTTTGTAGTATCCTCTATATTTTTAATTAGTATTCAATACATTATTTTAAATTAAAAATGAAACGAAGATCCACAATGAGTTACCTATTTTTGGAAATTATTGAGATATTTTTGTAGATCATATTTAATGTTAATTATTTTAAATATTATGAATAATTATATATGTATAATAAGCGAATAATAAAGAAATAAAAGAATAATAAAAGAATAAAATAAACAAGGGGAAACAAATATATTTATTTCATTAGCATTATTTCATTAATGGTGAAAGAAAAGGTATTATTTGATATTGATAAATTTAATAGATTGAAGGAAGATATCAATGTATATGAAGAATTGATGAAAGATGTAGTTAATGTATTTGGATCAGTAATGAATTTTGGTATACATTCTGGAATATCGATGAATAGACTTATAAAATATATTAGAGATGATTGTATAGAAAAAGAAGATGAAAATAATGAATATGAAAAGAAATGTGTTTATGAAAGTAATAATAATGAGAATATGAATATGAATTATAATAATAATGATAGTGATATGGATTTGATTCAATTTAAGAATAATGGTCCTATATTTCAAATATCGAAATCAGTTTTAGATTCTTTAAGAGGTTCTTTTATTGAAGAACAACGTGAAGAAGAATATAGAACAAATGATGGATATATATATCTTGATTATAGAGGAAATGATGCTTTTATTTATTATTTATTAGATTATTTGAATGGAAAGAAAGTATATTTTGATTCTTTTTGTTATGAAGAACAATTAGAATTATTAGATTTATTTGAATTTTGTGGATTACCTCTTCCTATGGAATTAATAGATTGTAAAGATCGAAATATGAAGAAATATGAAGAAAACGATGAAGTTTCTTTATTTATTAATGGAAAGAAAAATGATATAATTAAAGAATATTTAATAAAGAATGACTTATGGAATACTTATGTAATGAATTATAATAATGGATTTATTAATTATAATCATATAGAAGATAGTTTATATATGGATGAGAAGTACAAATATATTTTATATATTACACAATATGTAAAGAATGGATATATAGATATAGAAGAAGATAAGATTATTGATATTGATATAACACTATTAAAGAACGAAATGATTGAGTTATTTGGTAATCAAGGAAAAGAAGCTGTTAAAAAGCTAATTATGGGAATACCAAGTATATTTATAAACTCAAAAATAATTGAAAAGAAATGTTTTGAAACTCCTTTAGTAAATTGGCTTGGTACAGAAAAGAAATGGAAATTATTATTTAGAGCAAGTGAACATAATTATTCTTCCCAAGAATTCCATAAATATTGTGACAATAAAGGAGAAACAGTGATTCTAATTAAACATATAGGTCATAATAATCATATTAATATATTTGGAGGATATACAGATCAAAATTGGGATAGTAATAGTTGTATATATATTATTATATACATACATAATTATTTTATATTCTTCTTTATAGATAATAAATATCGTTCTAAAGAGTTTCTATTTACTTTAACTAATGAACATAATATTCCTCCTACGCAATATCCACATGATGGAAATAATAATGGTATATATTGTTCTTCTTCTTATGGTCCTGTATTTGGTGATGGTTCTGATATATTAATAGGTGATAATTGTCATACTACTGATGATAATGCATGGACTGTTTCACAATCATTTACAACTGTGAATACTCCTCAGAAATCATCCTTATTTGTGAATACTGATAATGCTAATTCTACTAATCACTTTATAGTAGAAGATTATGAAGTATGGGGAAGAATTTAATGTGATTTCTATAAATATACTTTTATTTATCTATTATTTATTTTTTTTTTTAAATTTTATTTTGTATAATTTATATTTAATATATTTTAATTTTTTAAACAATTTTTTATTATTATATTTCATTGAAACAATCATTTTTTTTATCTAATTTAATTTATATATATATATATATATATATATTGAATGAAAATATATAAACAAATAATGATAACAATAAGAAGATGATATTTAAGTATTTTTTACATAAATATAAATTTTAAAATTAAAGAATATACAAACATTATAAATGAATCCATCATATGTTAAGAACTTGAATTAATAAATATTTTTTATTAGTTTAATTACTGATAAATGTTTATAAATAATACATGATAGAATAAATACTATATTATAGAATAAAGTATTGATTACAAATAAATGAATTATTATTTTTCAAGAAATTTAGTTTTAAAAAAGATATATATAGAACTGTGATAGATAATTACAGTATTGTTTTACTATATATATCACAAATAAATATAGTGTTAAGAATATTATATAGACTATTATGATTTATTATTAAACAAATCACAATATAGATTCATCTTTATATATAAGATATATATTATATAATTAATTTTCTTTTAAATATGGAAAACTCTTTTATTGTATTATATATTTTTCTAATATATATATATTTTTGCTATAAGAATATCAACATATAATTATTTGTTCGTATTAAATATATATAATACAAAAATAATATGTATATATAAATATCTATATATAGTGTACTGATACTAGTGAATATATATATATTAAAGAATAGTCATATTATATTTCATATAAGATTCCTTATGAGAATCCTATAACTACATGAATATATGTAAAAATGAAAAATGTTGTGAAACTTAAATATTTTAACAAAAATATAAATATTTAAAATTTTGTTTTTGTAAATAATTTACATAAAAATACTTTTCATTTCTGTCTCTCTCGAAATTGTTAATTTCTAAAATAAAAAATGATAAAAAAAATTCTTTCAATCTCAAATACACACAACAACACAATAATCCACTGTAAAGTCATATAAAATACCTTCTGTAATATTAATCGCTCATTTTCTTTCAATTATCGTCCTATATATTATATTTATGAAATGGCAACATTGATTCTATCTTTATTTAATACATATAGACTTAAAATTGTTAAACACCATCAATGACAAAACATATTATTCTTCTCTTTCAAGTCATTTTAATTTTATTATGCCTTACAAGGTTATTTGAAACACATACAAGTATTTAAATCAACGTCTTATGGATTTTAATAAAACAAAATAAAATCACATGTAATAATAGCAAGAAATATGAATCTGAAAATACACCACAATCGTTGTCATATCTTATAATAGACTTATTACTCTTTATAACTAAATATGATGATTTTGAAAAATATTTGACCTTTCTTTCTTCACAATTTTCATTTTGAACACCTTTGTGAATTGATTATCTTTATACACATTCTATTGTACTGTCAATTTTGATTCTATAAATGAAAGAAATCATTTTTTCTCACTTGATTCAGTCCTAGCTTTTTCCTACAATACAAATCAGCTTTTTTATTTGTGCCTGGAGAAAGTCAATTGAAAACTAAACTGTCATTATTTGATTAAATAAATAATCTACAAAAAAAAAACAAAATGATTTCTTCTTCTTCTTCACAGTCTTCATGTTATTAATTACAAATCATATAATACAAAAAAAACAATTCAGTATTACACTATAGGCATATTCAAGCGAAACTAAATGTAAAGAAGGCATTTCTTGGTTCTGAATTACTCTTTTCTATTCGTTTTATTTCCGATTTTTTATTGGTTGCAATTGATTGGGTCATTTATGTCTGTATTTAAAAAACAAGGGAAAACGATGATTTTCTTCATTTTTTAAAGGAATTCTTTTGAATGATGTTTTCCATGAAAAATGACGCTTCAAGAATCACTATTCTCTATATAAACAGATAGAGATATAACCAGTCATTTTTTCTGTATTTTGAAAAAGAGAAAACTCCAATTATTTGAGATAACCCTATATAACCATGTTGAGATTTTTTTCTCCCATTTCTTCTTTTTAAATAATTTAAATATTTATATTTATATTTCAAAAGACATAATGAACTTTATTTTCATTTTGATTACTTTATTAGTTTCAGGTAAATCTATTCATAATTATATGAAAACTTATTTGTTATATAGTTTTTTCCTGTGAAACAGGAGAAATTGAGTTAGTTGTTTTTAAGGCATATTCTAGATCTGCTAAAGAAGAAAGCTTTGATATCTGGAGAGGTAACGTTGATACTGGTGTTAAACTGTTGAGTGTTACAGGTGTTGCTGCAGATGATAATACTGAGCAAACATGGACTTTTTGTACAACAGCTGCTGTTCATACTATCCATTTTATGGATAGCTATGGTGATGGTTGGGGTAGCTCTTCTAAAGCAGCCTATATGACTATTAAGAACAACGAAATTGAAGTCTATCGTGGTACTATGAAATATATCATATCTAAAGATTTCAAAGATGACGTAAAAACATTTAACCGTATGTACTGATATTTTTTATATATATTTTTTAAATATATTTTTTTATATAATATTTTTTTATATAATATTTTTTTATATAATATTTTTTTAAATAATATTTTTTTATATAATATTTTTTTCTATATTTATTATTCTAATGATATATATATATAATTATCATGTATTAAAAAAATTTATTATAAAATAGGATTCTTATATATTAAAAATAAAAGTTAACTTTATTTTTCTATAGCTACTTTACATGTAAATTTTGGTTCTACTTGGAAATATTCTGATAATATTCAAGTAGGTACTAGTTGGACAGAACCTTCTTATGTTGATAATGAATGGTTTACTGCTACTGGTGGTTCTTTTCCTGAATATACATCTATAACACGTTATTATCGTATGAATAGTCCTTTAATAGATCGTTCTGCTTTTTCTTCAATGTTAATTCATATTAAAACAAGTGAAGGTATTGCTATGTATATTCAAGGAATAGAAGTATATAGATTTCAACTTCCTATAGATACATTAACAAGTATGACAACTGCTACAAATTATACTGAATCTGATAATAGAAGAAGAATGTTTACTTTTAATAAATTTATATTACCTACAAATGGATTATATACAATAGCTATAGAAGTTCATCAATATAATACTACTAGTGGTCAATTAGATATATTTGACTATGCTTCATTTTTACAAGATCCTTCTGTATTCAATGAATGTTCTACAAATAAATTTGTAGATGGAATAGGTACAAGTAGTATTCCTTCTTCATCTATTTCTTATAAAATTAGTGATTTATATGATGATAATGATTCTACTTATTGGTATAGTACATCTAGTTCTCAAGCTACATTTATATATACATTTAATTATAATCGACTTGAATGGATTAATGGATATAGTCTTGTTTCTTCTCCTTCTACTAGTAATGGCTATTTAAAAAGTTGGAATATATATGGATCACAAGATGGAGAACATTGGGACTTTTTAGATGCTAAACAAAATGTACAATTTACTAAAGTAAAAGAAACAAAATTATTTCCTCTTCGTTCTATTGTAAAATCGTATAATGCTATTAAATTAGAAGTTACAGAAACAACTATTTTAAATAAAATTGCTATTAGTGGATTTAATATACATACATGTAATTATGCTTCTATATTTAGTGAATTAACTTATCCTTCTACTACTATTAGTGGTTATGCATTTATTGATAATCTTGATATACAACCTATTTCAAATGGTTTTATGAATTATACTGTGACTCCTGAATTACCTTCTGGTTTAGTATTAAATAGTGAAACAGGTAGTATTACAGGTATTTCAAATGTTGTTTCTTCAGATAGTTTTACTATTTCTGCTATTCGTTTTGGTACGTCTACTGTATCTTCTGTTATATTAAACTTTAATATTATTGCTTGTTTACCACCATCTAATTTCCAATTCCGTTTCCGTAAAATTAATAAAAGTTATGGTAACGAAGAATCATGGACATTTAAGAATTCTAATGATGATATATTATTTTCTTCACCTACTTTAGAAAGTAATACAGAAACTATATTTGTTATGTGTGTTCCTGTAGGTATATATACAGTTTCTCCAAGAGATACAAAAACTGATGGATGGAGTGTTAATTCTCGTTTATATATAGAATATTTTGATTATATTAATTCTTATTATACATTTGCAACTTTATTTGTAAGTGGTAATACTAAAATTGATTATACTTATGATATGTCTTATAAGATTATTCCTAATTCTAATAATTGGTCTTATATTCAAGGTACTATTCCTTCTCAATGGTATTCACAAACTACTCTTCCTACTGGATTTAATACTTTATCTAGAAATACTCCTATTCCTACTACTTCTAATATATGGTTATTTAGACATGATTTCACTATTTCTACTATATCAAATTATAATGGTGCAGAAATTAGATTACTTGCTAAAGCTGGTTATCAAGTATATATTAATGGAGAACAAATCTTATCTAAAAACTTACCTGAATCTGATATTACTCTTTCTTCTTCTCCTTCTGCTGGTGATGAAATTGTTATGTATAGAACCATTCGTATTCCTAAATATTCATTAAAGAATGGTAATAATATATTAGCTATTGCTATAGTAAATATTCAAGGAAGTAATCCAAATACTATTGAATTTGATGCTACTATTCAATTAATATTTGAAAATGAAAAAGAAATTGATTTATCTCTTTCATTTACTGCTGATCCTTTAGGAGAAGGTGTGGAAAATTTAAATGATTTAAGTCTTTATGGATTATGGCATGCTACTGTTATTTCAGGCAAAGAAGCTTCTATTATTGGATCTTATTCTTCTTCTATATCGAAATATATTAATAAATATTGTATTATGTCAGGTACTTTAGCTTCTTCTTCAGATCCTTCTGATTGGGCTATTTATGGTAGTAATGATGATAGTATTACTTGGACTTTATTAGGTAATATTACAAATGCTTATTATTCTTTAAGAAAACAAACAAGATGCTTCTATTTACCATCAAATAGAAAAGTTTATAGTCAATATAAATTATTATTAACTGAAAATGCTGATCCTACAGTTATTCCTTATGAATATTCTATTTCTGAAATATCTTTTTCATCTGTTGATCTTTCTACTTTAATTATTCCACCATTTAATTTTGTTCAATCAGAATATATAGGTTATATTGGTAGTTATTTCCCTGAAGTTACTCCTTCAAGTGATTTATTCTTAAATTATCGTATATCACCTGCTTTAGAACTTCCATTAGAACTCGACACTACTACTGGTTCTATTCGTGGTATTCCTATAACTCCTATGACTTCTACACTTTATACTATAAAAGCAACAGATATATTAGGAAATGAACACGAAACTTCTATTCATATCTCCATTTCTTATTGTCAATCTCCATATATATTATTCACGATTCTTATACATACTGCAGATACTGGTAATGAACAAGGATTTACATTATATGATAAAAATGATAATATTATTATACATAGAGAAAGTTTTGCTAATAATCAAGATAATTATTTCCCTATATGTGCATTTGCTGATATATATACATTTACTGCTTTAGATACACGTTCTAATGGTTGGGATAGTGGTTATTTTAAAGTACTTTTACAAGATAATACAGAGATTCTTCGTGGTTCTTTAGGTACTAGTGAAGGTGAGAGAAGTTTCCCTATAGCTGTTGGTTATGTTATTCCTCCTACTACTACAGAATGGAAATATTTAAATCGTGGGTCTAGTGCTCCTTCTGAATGGAATACTATTTTCTACAATGATTATTCATGGAAAGAAGCTATGAGTGGTCGTTATGAAGCTGCTACGGGTACTACTCAATATTTTAGATATAAATTTACTATTGATTCTGTTGAAAAATATGCATCTGCTCTTTATTCTGTAACTACTAAATATGGTGTTATTATCTATATAAATAGTCAAGAAGTATATAGATATAATATGCCTTCAGGACCTGTTACTTTTGATACTCCTTGTATTAATGAAAAAACTACTTCTATTTCTGTAGGATCTGCTATACCTATAACCTTTGGTAATATATATAATGGTGCTAATGTAATGGCTGTTGAAATTCATCGTTCTTCTACTACTACTTCTACTCTAATTGATTTTGATGCTCATTTACTTGTTACAGTAGATAAGAGTTATAGAATTATGGATGGTGTTGCTAGTATTGATTCTGAATTAGATATTCCACGAATTGATAGTTTATTTGATAATACTGAAGCTAGTATGTATATATCTATTTCTCCTCGTTGTTTGGGTGCTACACCTACTTGGACTTATAATAATGGAAAACAAGAATATATTTCTTCCTATAGTTTTGTTACAGGTAAAGATTGTAATACAAGACATCCTAGTGGTTGGAATATAGAAGGCTCAAATGATGGTATTCATTGGAGTATATTACATAGAGTTTCAAATCATACTTATACAAAATATTCTATGACTTATTCTGCTGATTTCTTTAATAATAAAGTATTTAATGCTTATAGATTCCATGTTACTGAATGTAATAGTAAACCTATATCTCCTTATTCTTTCTTTGAAGGTGATAAATGTATAGTTGATCAAGAATCTAAGAAACATGGTATTCAATTAGGTGATTTAAGTTTCTATTCAAAACGTATAATAACATCATGTCAACCAGAAGAACAAGAAGATTGGACTGGTGCTTTAGAAAATGATTATTCATATAAAGATTGTCCTATATATTATGAAGGTAGAATACAAGCTTTATGTACTAATGGAACTAAAGGTGAAATTGAAACTTATTGTACTGTTATGAAACCTATAGATATTCAATATTCTTCAGAAAATATTACTATTTATCAAAATAAATATTTCGAATTAAAACCTAATGTTTTAGCTGCAGAATATATATGTACAACTAATTCTACTATTCCTGAAGGTATTTTATTTGATAATTCTACTGGTATTATTTCAGGTACTGTTTCTACTTTATTTGATCGTAATATTATTACAGTCACATGTACAAATCTTGTTGGTTCTATATCTACTACTATATATTTAACTTCAATTGAAGATCCTTCTCTTCCTTTATGGGCTTGGATTATTATTGCTGTTATAATAATAATAATTATTATTATTATTATTATTATTATTGTTTGTACTAAGAAATCCAAGAAGAATAGTAAACTTGTGAATAGAAAAACTACTACAAATAATGCTCCTAAACCTGAAAATAAAGTTTAAATAGAAAATATATATTTATTTATTCATTTTTATACTTTGATATATTTTTTTCTTTCTTTAATAATTTCATTATTTTTGTTTTTATCTATTATTTATATTTTTGTCATTAATGTGTTTATGTTTTTTTATGTAAATGCATATATTCAACTATTTATTCATATGATATTTCATTTATTTTATTTTATCAATTCAATTATTTCTCAAACATAGTTCATTATTATTATTGTTTTGTTTATAGTGAAAATTATAAAATGTTTTATATACTAAATAAAAAAACAAAACACTTGTAATCATAGCTATTATAAACTTAAATAGAATGCTAAAGAGTACAATACAAAAGTAAGATCTATAGTGGAAGAGAATTTAAATATAAAAAAAAAAGATCCATATATAGGCAAAATAAAAAAAGAGATAAAAATGTAGATATTATTTATAGTAAAAAATGGATTTATTATTAGTAATAATATTATAATTTGAATAAGAATATAATTGTTGATTATGCATCAAGTAAACTAAGACTATATAAAAAAGTAATAATAATAATAATAATAATAATAATAATATATATATATACTGTTCACGAACAGGAGCACTCTTATCTGGTTGTAATGATACTATATATATACATATATAATGAGAATAATAAATAAATAAATAAATATATATATATATATACCAAGATGAAGATAATCTCTAATAATAATAATATAGAGAAGAGGTACAAGGTTACAAACGGCGCACGTGATTAGGAATTGAGGAATATTCGTATAGTTATCATTAGTAATTTGGAATAATTCAATTACCCAAGAAGTCTATACATTTATTAATAATAATTATATAAATAAATGTAATTAATAATCGTAATAATAATAGAATATATATATATATGATACAATTTTTCCTGAAAGACTACTTGCAAGATCATTAAAAGTGAAGAAAAGTGCCCAAACGGAAGCTTCTAAACCTAACGGACAAGCACGTGATACCATAATCATAATAGGAATAATACAGACCTATATATATAATTATATAATAAATATATATATATGAAGTATAAAAAAGAAATCAAAAGATTCTCTATATATATATACTTGTGAAGTAGCAGAGACAATACATTCAATAAATAAAGATACCCAATATACATAAGATTCAGGCTCTCCTGTAGAATTATATCCTCCCATCATAACTATAAATAGTTCCAAAAGAGCACAAATAGAAGCTAATACATTCGTACATATAATCATCTAAATATATAATAATAAACATAATAATAAACATAATAATAATAATAAACATAATAAACATAATAAATAATAATAATAATAATAATAATAATAATAATAATAATAATAATAATAATAATAATAATAATAATAATAATAATAATAATAATAATAATAATAATAATAATAATAATAATAATAATAATAATAATAATAATAATAATAATAATAATAATAATAATAATAATAATAATAATAATAATAATAATAATAATAATAATAATAATAATAATAATAATAATAATAATAATAATAATAATAATAATAATAATAATAATAATCACTATAATAATATCAATAAATACAACAGAGAGTGGTTTTCCCGTGAGGAATTGACTATAAATAATATCAGCAACGAGTGATGTCAAAGAGGTAGCGAAATTAAGTATAACAACTTGAGAATCTTGTATATTAATACGAAGAAGGTAAGAATACCTATATATATATATATATAATAAATACATATTAAGATTATAAAAAAAAATAATAAAAAATTATAAAATAATATAATTTGTATAATAATAAAACATATATATATATATACATAGTATTTGAAGAAGTAGGCATAATATATTTGAAAAGAACAAATACAATTAATGGCCAAAGTGGTTTACATATACTTATATTTAAGTTATTTACTCCTTTAAATATAACTTTACCTGCTAATACTAAATTATCTTTAAATGCCTATATATAATAATAAGGTAATATATATAAATAAAATCAATTAAAAAGACATTTAATGAATAATATATATATATATATATATATATATATATTTACTTGTTTTTCAGAAGCTTCATCATTAAGTTGATACGATAACGCGGCAACAAGGAAATAAGCGAGTGAAGCAATAATAAAGAACATTCTATATGGTAATTTCACAATCTCCTAGAGATTATATAATATTTTAAAATTATATTTGAATAATAAGTATAAATATAATAATAAAATAATAATAATAATATCTCAGATAATAATAATAATAATATATATACATTGGTTAAAAAATAAGCTAAGAAAGTAGCGACAACAGTACCTGTTGATTTGAAAACTAATGATAAAGATTGACCTTTACCTAATTCAGCACGTTCTTTTTTAACACGTTCAACTACAAGAGCATCAATAAGAACCTATTATATAAATATTATTAATATATGAAAATAACATTAATGATAAAAAATAAAGAAAAATAAAAAGAGTTCAAATATGAAAACAATAAATACTTGAGTAGCACACTCAAATGTATTCATAATAATACCACAAGTCAACACCATACCATAAGAAGTACCAAATGCACCATATAATATCATAGCTAAGCCTGCAAGTACAGCATAAATCATAACATAAACTTTTCTTCGATAATTTAAAATAGGATATGAATCTGAAATATAAGCAAAAACTAGTTTAAAACTCCAAGGAAGATAACAGTAAGCATAATAATCATTAAGTTGGCTAAACGAAAGTTTAAGTTCCTTAGTTAATAAGAGAGTAGTTGCCGTCCAAGGGAATGCTTGACCAAATTGAACCAAAAAATAAAAAAGAAACAGACGTCTCTCAACTGTACATTGTGTAAAAGAATCCAAGAACTTCTCAAATCTTGTCATTGTATATTAAGCCTAAAAACAATCAAAATATACACACACAAAATGTCATTTATTATTTTTGTCATTTACTTATTGGAGGAAAAGTTCCACTTTTTAATATCTAAGAAAATAATTTTCACATTTTTCTTTTCTTCCATGATTTTCTAGGAGGGTTTTTTGTGTGATAATTATTTCTATTTATTTATTGAATGAAATTAGTTAGATTAGTCTGTAGGTCCTTTATGAGAAATGTAAAATCTATTCTATGTTGATCTGTTCTAATTCATTAATAGTCAAAATGATTATTTTGAAATGCTTATATGATCTTATGATATTATACGCACGGGTATATTGATAGCATAGTCTATTTTAGATTATAATATTCAGAGATGAAAAAAAAAGGAAAAATATTGTTCATACAAATTTGTGGAGATATCTAATTAAGTAGAGACTTTAAGACTACTGCTACATGCTCATACTTATTTACAGCAACTGGTTTCAATGATAAGTGATAATCTTCTTCATAATAAGATAGAAATAATGCAAAGTGACTTTTTTGTTTTTGATTTTAATTGTTCATATACGATAATCTTGCTACAGTGTATTTCTAAAAACTTCTTATTTACTTAATACAACGATTACTTATGGTTTAATAGATTTCAATTAAATAAGCGATTGAATATTTTATTTACGAATAGTAAATGCATTATAATAAGCAATTTTTATATATGTGAATTGACTAATATTTAGAAAATAGCAATAATTAAAGATTTGATTTAAAAGTTTCTTTTTATATAAGCTTTTAAAATCCAGAATCGCACTTTACATACCATACAATGTATTCTCTATATAATAACAATTTGAATATGACAAAGAAAGTAAAGATAGGAAATGAAAATTGAAAACCGGGTCTTTGAGAAAAGAACGTTTTTTAATCAGTAGTTAATGGCATGTATAGATTTTGTGATCAGACTGAGTTTCAAATGTCTTAGGTATCTATAAATATATAGTAGTAGGAGTATATGTCAATGAAATAAAAATGAAAAAATGAAATGTAAATTTTCCAAGTGAAATGGAGAATCCAATGAAAACACTTAAAAGTCTATTCAGATTATTTGATTGGTTTCTCTAATTTAGGAAGAACACTAGACAAAAAGGAAATTTATAAAAAATAAAGAAAATGATATTGAATATAATTCTTTTATTGATCTAGTTAAATATGAGTGATACAATAGAAAGTGAAGTTCCCTTAGTGTCTACTAAGGATAAGGCTAAGAATGATATAAAGTTACTTGGATTCTTTACTGCTTTAGCTGCCATTGTTAGTTTAATTATTGGTATTTCTGCTATGACAACATCTGTGCAAAAATACAATTCTGTAGTCATTGAGCCTGAAGGTGCTCAATGGAGTATACCTTATACCTTTGACTATCCTCTTACTCGTAACCTTACTGAGAATTTTGTCAATAAAACTGTTTCTTTTGATAACGATGGTGAACCATCTATTGGTGGAGGTATGTCTATTTACAAGGATGTTTATGTAGATAAACTTGCTGCAAAGCATCTTAAAGTTGCTCTTCATGGATCTAACGTTATTGTTGCTGCTTTTGATGGAACCATTCGTATTATGATTCTAAATGATAACGATAAAGTTGTTGAAACCAAAGATTTCTCCTTTACTGAATTCCCCAAAATATGTGATTTAGTTGAATTAAATAATAGAGTTGTTTTATTATTAGGTCAGAATACAATTCTTCCTTTAGTTGTAGAAGCTGTTCCAAACAATATTAACTTATTTTTTGGTCAAAGAACTTCCTTTGAAAATGAGCTTGATTCAACTCCTTATTTCGATACATTAGATGATAATAAATGTATAGTGATGAGTACTCGTGTAGATACAACTATTTATGCTTCTTATGGTTGTGTTTCTGGAGATAAAACAAATACAAAAATTACTCTTCATTCTACTGTTAAGATAGCAGAGGGATTCTTGTACCATGGTGTTGCTGGTATGCTATTTTTTATATATTTTTTGTTATTTTATATTCTTTTATTGTTTTGTTTAATTTATATACTATATATGTAAATATATTTATTTTTTTAATTTTTACTAAAAAAATTATATATATATACATATATATAGGTATGAGTTCATCTCGTGCTATTATTGGTTATAGTGGTAGTACTACTCCTCTTGAAGGAATAGATCCTTTACATTTCACTTTAGGGAAGATTGTGAATAACACTATATCAAAAGGATTTAATACTTATAATTATGTATATCATGGAGCTAAAGGATCTTTTGATTTTGATAAGTATTTTTATATTTATTATATTTTTTATTTATTTATTATATTTATTATATTTTTTATTTATTATATTTATTATATTTATATATTCATTTATTTATTAACCATGTTTTAATATTTATTAAAAATATATTATTGATAATAAAAAATCTTAATATATATATATATATAGTATTGATTCAGAAATAGCAATAATAACATTTGTAGATAGTGAGAGTGTAAATGGTTTAGTTTGTTTAATGTTACGTTATGATATTCAAACAGATAATGTTGCTTTTGGTTCTTTCTTTGATATTCAGGATGGAGGTGCTTCAGGAAGACAACCTGACGGAGATTATCAATTTGTTGATATTCGTATACTCTCTGATACACGTTTTGGAGTATATTATTATATATATTATAATAATATTTTTTGTAATAATATCATTTTATTATGAATATACTATAAAATATATTCTGTAGGTTTTCTATTCTAACTTTATTAATGGTGGTGCCATGTGCTTTATCATGTGCGAAATCACACCTGCACGTGATATTATCCAATTAGGACCTGAATATATTTTATCGAAAGCTGTTCCTAATACTGTATATATACATAATTTTAATTTTTTTTTTTTTTATTTAATCTATTCTTTAAAAAAAGAATTTGAAGTAATTCATTTATATATATATGTATATATATATAGAAAACGGATTATTATTATTCTGCTCAAGTGTATTCTACGGACAAACGTTTCTATTTAGTAGACTCACTTATTGCTTCTACTGTATATATATATATATATATATATTTAAAGATAATATCTTATATATATATAATTATATTATAATTATTATATTTTATATTTTTTTCTTTACATAAAATAGTATTTATTCCATATATATAGAAATCTTCGTTTAATCTTCATATAGGTGAAGTGATGTCAAATCCTATAGGTATAGTTACAGAACAAACCGATAAATATCTTAGTATTGGTATAGCTGGTATTTGGACTATTCCTGAATCTTATGAAGATTTAATTCCTGGTCGTTATTATTATACTAATACTTATGGTCTTATTGTTCCTGGTGAATATTTTGGTACTACAGATATTAATGGAATTTCAACCTATATTGATAGTCATAATCAATTACTTAGTAATAATAACAGAATTGGTTATGCTGTATCTGCTAGAGGATTATATATTGAATCAAAAGAATCACTTAATTAATTTAAGTGTTTTTTTATGGTTTATTGTTTATTAGCATAATTCGTATCTCTGTTTATCTAGGAGAACATTATCATTTATTTTATTATCTGCTTTATATTGTATAAATAAACATTTTACAAATCACTTTTTAATGTTAGTTATATTTTCTTACATGCTTTGTTTTTGTTTAAAATCATAGAATGATTTTGTGAATGGACATTAATTCTATAACTTTTATAAACATAATTTCTTTAACATTAATAGTTACATAAATAATTATTTTGATTACATAAATGATAAATATAAAAACAATGTAATATAGATAACATAATTATTTACTTTTTCAATTATAAAGAACAATGACTTTAGAATATATATATATATATATAGGAGACATGAGATAAAGAGATTATATATACACATAAAAAGATATACACCTTTAAAAAAGGAATAACTTAATGAAGAAAGAATATAATAAAGAAAGTAATAATTTATTATATCCTTTAAATAGTACTGGCTTTAACAGCGTCATACAGTAATTGAAGCTTACATAAATATTCAATTTGTCCCATAATCTTATCATATTCTATATATATAAATATATATACATATAAAAAGATAGCATTTGAAGAAAATAAAATGAAGAAAAAATAAGTATAGAATATATATATATATATAAGCATATATACATAAACAAAAGAATATACTGTTGTAACTACGAACATTACATTTGCAGATATTTCTTAATAACTTACAATATTTTAAACAAAACATAGCAAAAATTAGGCCACATAAAATAAATGCGAGGTATAGTATGCTATTAACATATGTATCTGTAAAATCATGGTTTATATAAAAATAAATACCATATCCTATACCACCAATACTCATAACAAAAAGTATTAAGTGGAAGATATAAGCTTAAATCAAAAGTGAAGGATAATTTTAATATATACAAAGAGAGATTTATAATATATATATGTATAATAATCATAAATAATAGATTTTTATTGAATATATATAATTCTAAAGGATATAATAAGAAAGATCCAATAATTATAGTACTTAACACTTATCATAACTAGAAGAGCAAGTATTATATAAACGGATATACAAATCCAAATTATTGTATTACTAAAGTAAAACATAGTAATAATAACACCGATAACAATAAGGAACATCTATATAATCATATGTATTTATATGTTATTGGAATATTATAAAGAATACAATGTTCAACATATATATCTATAAATGTATATATATACACTAAAAATTAAAGGAAAAAGACACAATGATTCTATTGAGATTCGTAATGGAATATATTTTTTCCAAACATTATATAAAGTACTATCACAAGCAGCTTCAATAAACTATATATGTATATATATACAGAATCTTGAGGATACATACTTGATCGATTGTTCTATAGATTATAATATATACATAATAATAATAATAATATATAAAATAATAAATATAATAAATATAATAATAATAATAATAATAATAATATATAAAATAATAAATATAATAAATATAATAATAATAAATCTATTAATAATAATAATAATAAATATAATAATAAATGTAATAATAATATAGCATAATAATAATATAAGCATAATAAATAGCCCAATAATATATACTGTCCAGATCTATAATATTGGTAGGCGTCATATATTATCGAAGTGAATAGGTTTAGAAGATCTTTCTTTGAAGTTAAAAACAAGGGATTCAACAGCATTGTTCACGACTCTAGGCCTAGTAGCAGCAGCTTTAGCAACTCTATATATATTGATCATATATTCTTAAATACATTAAAAAATAATAAATAAATAATAAAATACGATTGTTGAGGATCGTTTTGATTGTCAGTCATAATATAAGCTAGTTAAGATTTATTCATTTTAATGAAAAGAAAATAATATACTGTCATTACTACCGTTATCTGCTTCAGGTCTAAATAAAATGTGAATTATAAAAAAAAAAGAGCAAAGTGATATACGGGTTTGCATAAGGAAATGTTGAATTTGGTTCTGGTATAGACTAAGAAGCAGTACTAGGAGGAGCAACAACGTTGTATGTTAAATTATTGTTTCTAATTTTTTAAATATTTATTGAAAACGTAGTTTACATACTGAGAAATACTTAATGGATTCATAATTTATAGAATATATATATATATGATCAATAATTAAAATATAAAAGAAATAAAGGAATGACGAATTTAATCTTTTCCAAGATTATATAGAGAAACACGTCGTTTTTGTGGAATACAAAAAGGAAATTGTCCAATAGAGAAAAAATACAGCTTTAAAGAATTTATCAAACTAGTGGTCGTCTCAAGCTGAATTTTGTGGTTTTCTTCAGGTCAAGGTTCACGAGGAAGACTTTAATAAGAAATAAATTTCCTAAAAGACCTAGTTTTAAGGGTATTTCTAACGCCTCAAGGTGTAAGATAAAAATTATCTGGGATAGGTTACCTATCTTGGGTGGACTATGGACAATTTCAAACTTATATATGAAACTACATTGTATTCATATATCACGAAATCACTTTAAACATTCATAACGTATCTCAAGAAGAATATTGAAAAATAAATAATTTTGAAAAAAAACACGGTTATTTTACAATTCACTACTTGAAAAACAACATATTCGCAAATCTTCTTAAAATTTCTTCTTTTCTTCCCAAGTTGCTTTTAAGAAGTTTTAATACTTTAAAAACCTTTTTTATGTATACTAGTAAAAGAGTTAAAATGGAATCAAAGCCTTTCTGTATATTCCCTGAATATGTTCTCAAACAACATGAATTCGTCTCAACTATTGATGTTTCAAGTAATCTCAATGAAGATGTGAAACAAATCGCTACTCATGATGGTACTTTCCATTGTGACGAAGCTTTAGCTACTTCTCTTTTAAAGTTTCTTCCTGAATTTAAGGATCATTCAATTTTAAGAACTCGTAATATGTCATTCATTGAGAAATCTGATATTGTTGTGGATGTGGGTAGTATTTACAATCATAATGAAAAACGTTATGATCATCATCAACAAGGTTTTGATGAGACTTTTGACAGTAACCATAAGACCCGTCTTAGTTCTGCTGGATTAATATATATATATATTTTTTTATTATTATTAGTCATGTTTTTATTTAATATTTGTTAATAAATATATATATATTCATTTAGATATAAACATTATGGTCAAAGAATTATTAAAACACTATTTCCCTCTCTTTCTGAACATCAATTAAAAATGACTTATAATAAAATATATATATATATTGCTTTGTTTTAATACTTTTTTTTTAATGTTTTTTTTAATAATATATTTATCTTATTAATTAATAGAATTCTTACATAATTTATATAAATATAGATATATGATTCTTTTGTAGAAGCTGTTGATGGTATAGATAACGGTATAGTTGCTGTAGAAGGTAAAAGTAATTATTCACTTAATACTGATTTAGCCTCCAGAATCAGTCATTTTAATCCAAGCTGGATTGAAACTGAATCAGTATTTATATATATAGTTTTTATTTATATTTTTATATTTTTATTTTTATTTTTATTCTTATTTTTATTTTTATTTTTATTTTTATTTATTTTTATTTTTATTTTTATTTTTATTTTTATTTTTATTTTTATTTTTATTTTTATTTTTATTTTTATTTTTATTTTTTTTTTTATTTTTATTTTTATTTTTATATTTATATTTATATTTTTATTTATATTCATTATATTTATATTTTAATTTATATATTTCTCTATAAATAAAAAATATTACTACAATATATATATATAGAAAGATTATTCGAATGATCGTTTTAAGTGTGCTATGGCCTTAGCTTCAGGAGAATTCTTAGAAGCATTACATAGTTATATTGAAATACGTCTTCCTGCAAGATCTATTGTCGAAAGTGTATAGTTTATATTATATTATTATTTTATATATGTATTCAAAGAATTATATAGATATATTGAATTTGATAATATATTTTTTAATATAATTTATTATTATTATTATTATTATTATTATTATTATTATTATTATTATTATTATTATTATTATATATAGTGTTTAGATCAAGCTGAAGCCGTACACCCTTCTAAATCTATTCTGAAATTGTCTGAAAAGTGTCCTTGGAAGGAGCATCTGTATAGTATAGAAAGAGAAAGAGGTATATTTGGACAAACATTATTTGTTCTCTCTCCTGATAATGATCAATGGTATATATATATTTATATATTTATTATTATATACACTTTATTTTATATTTAATTATATATATTTTATTATATACACTTTATTTTATATATTTTATTATATACACTTTATTTTATATATATTATTTTATATATATTATTATATATGTTTTATTATATATATTTATTATATATCTCATAATCTATCTATATAGGCGTATTATTTGTGTAAATAAAAGTAGTGATACATTTGAACTCCGTAAATCTCTTCATCCTGATTGGTGTGCTTTAAGAGATGACGCACTATGCGTCAAGAGTGGTATTCCTGGATGTACTTTTGTTCATATCCTCTTTTTATTATATATATATGTAGATATATATTTTTATAATCAACTATTCTTTAACAACAGATATTATTTATTTACCATTATTATACCATGAATAACTCTTATATTTCAAAATCTCTATTTCATCTTTTTCCCTTAATATATCTTTCACATCGCAACGGTTTTACAGGTGGTAATAAAACTTACGAAGGTGCTCTAGAAATGGCAATCAAATCTTTAGAATATCAATCGTAAACATTTTTTTTTCATCACTGATCTACTTTATGATTCTAAATCTTCTATTTTTTTTTCATTTCATTAAACTAAACTACTTCTGTTCCTCAACTAAAATGTTTCATGATGTTTTAAGCCATTAAAACAATTTAAATCATTATTTTAAATGAATATTTCCTGAAAAAGAAATAATAAAATATCCCTCATTTTTAAGAAATGACAGTTGAAATTATTTCATTTTTAGCAATAAATCAATCAAATAATTACGATTATTTCCATCACTTCTTTATTGTTTGCTTTGCAGCCTATAGATCAGTAGATCGATCAATTCCTTGATATATCTGTTGATATATAATGAGTATATTATATAGAAAAATTTTTATCGATCAATAATAGACCAGAAATATGAAACATTCATTCCACTTCCTCTTTTACCTGGAATGTCTGGGTCCAAAGGACTTCTACAAGAGCAGCTCCAAGACGCAGGATTTCAACTACCTACTTATTCCAAGTATCTACCATTTCTTTTCATTTTCTATGTTTTTAGTTCTTATTTTGGTCCAGATCATAATAAAATCTGGAAATCAACCGTTTCTTTTCAAAATGGATCTGCAGTGACTATTGCACCTCTATTTAAATCAAAGAAAGATGCAGATAAAGTATGTTTCATTATTATTAATAATATATAGATCATCTTATATGCATATACATTATATCTACATATTTTACTATATATAGGCTGTAGCTTATAAAGCATTAAAAATAGGAATTCGTAATATATGTACAACAGTTGTTTCTTTTCCTGATAATGAGACCTTAGATACTGAAATGATGCTTTCAGGCGAGCTGAATGTTCCTGAAACACTGAAGTTAGTAGGTAAAGAATCTGAAAGTACTGAATTTATTTCTTCTCCTCCACCAAAATTACCTATATTATTAAATTCTACCAAAGATACTCCAAAACTAAAAACATATGATGATAATTATAATAATTCATATATTTCTCCAACTTTATATGACAATGAAAAGAATTATAATGATATAAATACTAGTAATAACCCTATATTAGATTCTACACCTATAATAAATTATACTTCTATTTATCCTTCTTTATCTCAACCTAATATTCCTTCTCTTCCTCCTTCTTCTTCTTCTTATATAGATAGTACTTCAACACATTATGATAATTACATTAATAATTATAGTTACCCATCTCTTCACCCAACTTCTTCAAATACATATAATATGATGGACTATTATAATAATGAAAAACGATATGAATCAGAAGATGTGTCTCAATATTATAATGAACATATACCTTCGTATATAGAAGGAAATAATGAATATTATAATAAAATTGTAAATTATTATATTCTTAAAATCTTTTTTATATTATTATATATATATTATTCTTTTGTTATATATTTATATATATAGTATCCTCAACACATTCAAGATGCTATTACTCAGTTATCTTCAAATAATGTATATCTATAAAATCATTAATTTTTTTACTTTTTGTTTAATAATATATTTATTATATTTATTATATTTATTGTATTTATTATATTTATTATATTTATTGTATATTATCTAGTTACGTGGTATATTTTGCTTCTCCAGTGACGAAGATACATATTCCGTTCTAGAATATCTTATCAATAAGAAACCTAGTGTTAAGTATATTTTATATTTTTATTATTATATTCTATTATATTATATATATATATTTATTGAATCAATTTATGTTATTTCCTATATATATAGTAATTGTTTGAATGTATTGATAGTACAATATGATTCAGATGTTTTAACGTATTTGAAAGATGGTATCAAAGAGTTTTGTAATTATAATATTCCAATTTATCATACTACAGAAAATATTAATACGTTTATTCAGTCAAAAGGATTCTCTATCGTTACTCCTGAAGTATATATTAATCATTAATATTATTATTTATTCATTTATTATTAAATAATATAGGGTTACACATTAATTATTATATTTTTAAATATCTTGTTTTTTGTTGCTTTTTGTACATATGATTATTATTATTATTATTATTATTATTATTTTTCTCTCTTTTTCTCTAGTTCTTTAATAAACTATTAATTCAACAAATTGTATCTATATCATCATTTAATCATATATGTATATGGAATTGTGAGCAACTTATGAAGAACAATACTTTTGAAATGATTCATTCATGTTTTAAAGACAATTTAAATGTTTTTTGTATATATTTTTTTATAATAATATATTATTTATTTATTATATTTATTTATTTATTTATTTATTTATTTATTTATTTATTTATTTATTTATTTATTTATTTATTTATTTATTTATTTATTTATAACAATTTATTATTTATTTATTTATTTATTTATATTTCATATCTATGATTATTATCCTTATTAATCATATATTATTATGTTTATAATTCTATATATAGGTCTGTCAACTCATTTATTTGATAATAATGAATTATTACCTATAATTCAATATTATAAAATGCCCTCTTTATTTTTCCCGCCATATGACGCATCTTCCGTCTTACCTTCCGATAGTATATTTCAGAATAATATATCTCCTTTTGATAATACTTCTACTACATATACTTCAGTACCAAATATACATGATAATTATAAAGAATTAGATACTAAGAAGAATAATTCATTTAATATACCTTTTACTAATACTATCAATTCATCATATTATAATCCTTCTTCTTCTACTTCCAATAAAGAAATAAATAAAGATCCTGAGTATTCATCTACTATATCTGAAATTAATAATAATATGACTAATAATAATATGAGTAATAATAATTATTATTATAATACTAATACTAATAATACTAATAATACTAATAATAGTACTATTGATAATACTAATAATACTAATAATACTAATAATCTCCACTTATCTAAATCTGCCAATACAAATACCTTAAACCAAGATATATATGTTAATGCACCTGATATTATTTCTTCAGATTCAACTATATATCCTTATTCTATTCCTTCTACAATATCTTCAAAATATACTCCTTCTTCTTCTTCATTTATAGACATACCTACTCCTATAGATCCATTAATATCTCCTCTTTCTACTCCTTATAATTCCTATTCATATCCTTCTCTTAATAATTATTTATCTAATAATATTAATACAAGTCAATTCTCTTCTTTAGATACTACTAATAATACTTTAAATGTGAATAAAACCAATAATAATAATAATAATAATAATATCTCAGATAATAATAATAATAATAATAATAATAATAATAATAATAATAATAATATAAATAATAATAATAATACTAATAATGCTAATAATAATAATAATAATAATAATAATAATAATAATACTAATAATGCTAATAATAATAATAATAATAATAATAATAATAATAATAATAATAATAATAATAATAATAATAATAATAATAATAATAATAATAATAATAATAATAATAATAATAATAATAATAATAATACAAATAATAATATTAATACTAATAATAATAATAATAATAATAACAATAATAATAATAAAAGCCCATCTATTCTTCCATTACCTCCTCTTCTCTCTGCTTCAAATAGGTCAATTCCTTCAGTAATAACTCCTCAAACTCTCCCTCCTCCTCCTGGGATTTTACCACTTCCAAAACCTACTACTGCTTCTATTCCTTCTCCTTCTCTTTCTTCTTCATCATCTAATTCATATACTAATATAAATAATATAAAGAATTCTACACTGAATAATTCATTCACATCTTCTCTATATACTGAACAATCAAAACAAATACCTTCGTTACAACAATCAACTATTCCTTCTTTATCAAAAACAAAAACAGAGAAAATAACTCCTTCCCTTTCCTATAACTCTTATTCATATCCAACTGTATCTATTAGTTATTCTGGATCTTCAAAACCAAATCCATCTATAGAAAACCAAATAAATATGAATAATAATATAAATGAATTGAATACCAAACAAAATATTCCAACTAATATAATGAATAATCATTATAATACTAATATCCCTTCACCTTATAACCCTTATTATTCCACAGATTATCCAACTAGATACTCATAATAATATTTATTTATTATTGTCTATTATATCTATTTTTATTTTTTTTTTTATATAGTTTTTGTTATTTGTAAATTTATCATATCTAATAAGCATTCAATATCCTTTTATAATTATAATTTTATTTCCTTGTTTTTATCTTATCATGAATCATTATCTATTCTTTTTTTTAATAATAATAATTATTTACTTTTTATATTTATTTCCTGGGCTTATCTTATCTAATCATTATCCTTATATTATATACATATATATATTATAATTTTTATATTTATTTATCAATATTTAATTTATGATTTTCAACTGTTTTTAATTATCATTCCATATATATTATTTGTGTATATATCATAAATCGATAAACATGTTTATATACATCTTCTATTAATCTATACTATATCCTATAATATATTTGTTTGATATATATAGATCTCTTATAAGAGTACATCAGTATTTCTATCAGTTTCTGATATATATTTATTTCATATTTAATTTGATTTTTTTTAACTCTTGATTATTAATGATTTTTATGATTTTTAACGCTTTTATATGTTATTTTTTTAATTCTTTTATATGTTATATATATTTTTAATTCTTTTGTATATTATATATATTTTTTAATTCTTTTATATATTATATATTTTTTTAATTCTCTTATATATTATATATTTTTTTAATTCTCTTATATTATATATTTTTTAATTCTCTTATATATTATATTTATTAATAACTCTTTCCTCGTTTTTGTTTTATATCATTTTTTATCATTTATTTGTGACTCATCTACTTTATATATATCTATTTATATTTTTTATTTGTAAATCTAATTAACTATATCTACTTTATTGTTTAATTATATAAATATTGGTTTGGTTTCTTACAAAGAAATGAATTATTCTTCTTATTCACTGGATTTTTATAATTTAATAATTCAAACGATTTATATATCTATGTGAAGAACAGGAGTTTTCTTTGTACCAATTAAAAATAAGATATTCATTTTAAAAATGAGTATTTCTGATAATAATATCATTATAATAATTCAATTACTTTATTTATAACAATTATACTTTTATATATCATTTTTACAATAAAAAAAGCAAATGTTAGTATTAAAAAATGAGACATTTCATTATTTGACTACATTACTGAAGAAAATTATGACAATTATGATTGATTTTTTTGTTTAAATGTGTGTCATCTATGATTCATACTTTGTAAAGAAAATGAAGAATGTTTAAATATTTCGAAAGCATGAGTCAGTCTACACTGAAATGGTATTAAGTCGTCACTTCGACAAATATAAAAAAACAATTGTGATTCTTATGTTGTCATTGATGACACATACTTTAATCTGAGGATAAGCCAATTAAAATTGAGATAGCTACTCTATAATGACGCATTCAATAGACACAAATAAAAGAACAAAAACAAGAGAAAAAAAAATGTCACGATCCAATAAAACTTCATAAAAAGTGGGTTGTCAGAGATCACCTTTTTTGACAAACTTTCGATTTTTGTTTTTAGAGAATTTGTTTGATTAGAAGGATTAACACATATTTCTTTTATTCTTCATTTAAAATAGAATATTCGTTAATTATAAAGAATGAAATCCTTAGTTTCTCTTTCTCTATTACTTTTTGTATTTATTAACGCCGCTTATGCTGCTAAATGGGCTGTTTTAGTTGCTGGTTCTGCTGGTTATTATAACTATAGACATCAAGCTGATAATGCTCATATTTATCGTATTCTTATTAACAATGGATACAAACCTGAAAATATTATCGTCTTCTCTCAAAATGATGTTCCTAATTCTAAGAGTAATCCTATTCCTAACTCCCTTTTCAATAAACCTGGTAATAACTCTATCAACTACTATGAAGATTATGTTATTGATTACGAAGGTAATGATAATATCCCTGCTAATTATGTTAAAGTCTTAACTGGTGATGACTCTACTGGTAAGAAAGTCTTAAAATCTACTGAAGAAGATACTATTTTCCTTGCTTTCTTTGATCATGGTAGTGATAATCTTATTTGTTTCCCTTATGAAGAACTTTATAGTAATGCTCTCTTAAAGGCTTTTGAAACCATGAAAGCTAAGAAGATGTACAAGAGAATTGTTTATTATTTAGAAGCTTGTCATTCTGGTTCTATGTTTGTTGATCTTCCTACTGATTCTAATATTTATGGTTTAACTGCTGCTAATCCTCATGAATCTTCTTGGGCTTATTATTGTGATGATGAAATTGTAAATCACGTTCAATTTGATACTTGTCTTGGTGATGAATTCTCTATTCAATGGATGGAAAATGTTGATGAAGGTGATCTTACCCAAACTTTTAAGGATCATGCTTCTGTTATCACTGCTCTTGTCAAGGAATCTCACGTATCTCGTTATGGTGATTTATCTTTTGAAAATCTTCCCATTTCTGAAGTTTTCACTGGTGATCTTGCTACTGTCAAGAATGGTAAGAAGATTGCTCAAGAAAAGATTGAAGGTGCTCGTGGTGATATTTACTTAAATAAGCTTAATTATCTTAGACGTAGAATGGAAAAGACCAACGATTCTCAAGCTGAAAAGGAATATAAGCAAGAATTAGAACTTATTGAAAAGATTGATACTTATTTTGCTGTTCTTGTTAAGAAATTCAAGAATATGGGTGTTATGAAGGTTGATAGTATTGAAGCTCCTGTTAAGGATTTCAACTGTTATAAACAAAGTATTGATCATTCTATTAATCTCTTTGGTAGAAGTGATTATCTTGTTAAATATTATCATACTTTACATACTATTTGTGATCAATATAATGAAGCTTATCTTTATTTATAAGCTAGCTTATTCACTTTTTTTATAGCTTTATTTTGTTTTGCTTTTTTCTATTTGCTTCTTTTATCCTATAATTTTATGTGAAATTTTTAAATTTTTCATTGTTGTATTTAAAAATGAGTTTTGTTCATTTTAATATTTTTTTATAAAATCTAACGAAAATAAAAACTACTTATAAATAATCAATATTAAAAGGGTTAATAATATAAATTAACATGATGCTCATCATCTACTAAAACATAAGGCTCTTTACTCTTTCTAAGAGTAACATCATCTATATATTATGTATATTATTATAATTTATTATGTATATTATAATATTTATATTATAATTTATTATGTATATTATAATATTTATATTATTATTTATTATGTATATTATTATAATCATATATTTTATATTATATTATATTATTATTACATATCATATATAATAAATTTTATTATATCATTATATAAATATACCTGAATAGCAACTAATTGTTAGATTTTTACTCATATGACAACGTTCTAAAATAGGATAAAAAGCTAGAATTCCATCATTAGAAACTTTACAACGATATAAAGATAATTGAGTTAGTTTTGATAAGCATTTTCTATCGAATGCATTACAAGCAGAAATAAACATAGAATCTTGAAATGGAATATCTATATAAAGAAATATGAAAAAATGTGTAAATAACTGTTAAAGAATAATTAGATAATATGTTTTACAAATGAATAATATATATATATATATATATATATATATATTAATAAAAAAATAATAAAAAATACTTTCAAATTGTAAAGATTCTAGGGCAGGCAAGCATTCAGGTGTCAAATTATCAAATAAATAAACTAAACTTGAATCACTAACTATGTTATCTATAATATATATATATATATATATATATATATATATATATTCAGATATCATGAAATATAATATATAATTATTAAATAAAATAAAAATTACTTGAGAAATAAATTGAAGAAAGTTTTTGAAATTTATTAGCTAAGACAACTGTGTTTTCTAACGTTATCATTCCCTCATCACTTATTCCGGTTTCTATATATAAATATAGAATTAGAGAAATAGAAATAAAAACAAAAAATAATAGATATAAATATACGATTTATTTTTAGTTCTGTTACATTTTCAAGACCCCCATTATATATAACGTCTGCTAACTGTTCACACCACTCTATAGGTAATGTACAAGCTATATAGATAATGAATATATAGAATAAATGCACATTAAATGTAATAAATATATATGTATATATAAATATATAGATAAGAATTTGATTAAAATGTATATATAATAATATATATACTATCTAAAGAAAAATTTGATATATGACTACAAACATCAGATAATAATAAATCGTGTAACATATAAATTTTTTCCTCTTTAAAACAATCTTTAATAATAAATGTGTTTATTGGTTTCAATATTTTTCTTAAATTTAATTCATATAAATAATCGATAGAAGTTTCATTTACACAAACACCTATAAAATATATACATATATATTATAAAATTATAATAATGATTATCATTCATAGATAAAAAGAAATAAATAATAATAGAATAATATAAATGAATATAGTTTATATACTTTCCATAGATAAAGATTCCAATTGTGGGAAATATTCATTATTAATAGCATCATATAAAGCACAAAACATTTCTGCATTCAAATCTATAGTATTAATATGAATATATAAGTAAGAATTCATTTTTTGATCAAGATAATCATTAATTAAATAAGTAAATTTTAAGATATATATATATATATATATATATATATATATATATATATATATATATATATATATATATATATATATATATATATATACCTCCAGTAATAATAATATGTTTAAGATTTGGATATGTATTCTTTTTAATATAATTTATAAACTGACAAAAAGGATTCGAACTATTATTCCCTATATACATATATATAACTATATAATAACAATAATTCAGCTATATAATAACAAAAATATAACTATATATATATATATATATATATATACATGAAATCCTATAGGTTAAAGATTCGATTTGAGAATAAGTATGATCAAAAAGTTTTCCAAATTCTTGTATTCCATTAAATAAATATTCACTAAAATCGAGTTCAGTTACTTTAGGAAATAAGCCATTATAAAGCATTTTCATATATTGATATAAAACATTACTTCCTATTTATATATTTATAATAATAATAAATATAATAATAAATATAATAATAAATATAATAATAAATATAATAATGAATATAATAATGAATAGAATCATAAATAGAATCATAAATAGAATATACTAATAATAATTGATTTCGCTTCTTGTAATACTGGCATATTAAGATAAGTAGATGTATAATTAGAATATCCACTACCTATTCTATAATATATATATATATATATATATATATATATATATTATTATTATTATCATAAAAACTGTAATAAAATTAATACTGGATATGAACAACAACAAAAAATATATATATATATATACATTGCTTTTTTTATTGTATATTGCATAGATGAATCTATATATATATAAATATTAAAAACATTTATACTATATAACATAATGATAATAGTTTATATATAATTAAAAATATATATATATTATTAATAAAGCATAATATAATATACTATTTTTCTTTTGTACATATTCTTGTTCAAAATATATTTCTAACGATATCCTTCTATAAAAATTTCCATTTATATAATCTATATATATATTAATTATATTATTGTTTATAGATATACTTAAATTAATTTCAGAAATAAGAAAATATCTAAGAAAAAGAACTTATATATAATTATATATACCTTGAACACAATAATAATCAAGATTTGGAAATACTTTGGGGAAAATACGATTGAAAATTAATGAATAATCAAAAGGATAATATATATTTTGAGGTACTATATATATATATATATATATATATATATATATATAAACAACATATAAATAACAATTATAATCATTCTATACATGTGAAATATAATAATAAATATAAAATAATTCTTTATATACATTTTAATGTTACTACTTTAATGGGAATATAACAAAAAATGGATTTATATAAATCAAGAAAAGACAATAATTCGTCTGTTATAAAACCATTTATCCATATATCTAAATCACAAAAATCTTTTTCTTCAAATTGTGAAAATGATTTAATTGCAAATTCTTCACTAGATGTATATCCATTGGATTCATCATATTTTTTCTGATCAAAGATTTCAATATTGTTATCTAAAAGTACATTAACTGCTATTTTTCTTATCTTATTTAACAGCAAAGATGTCATTTTCTTCGGTTTCTGTTTAAAAAACTGATTTAGGCACTTATACACTTTTGAATAAGTTTCCGGTGTCCATTCTTTATAATCGTCTTCAGGTTGAGATAAAAACAAGCACATTTCCTCAACACCATCACTTACAAAATCCATATAATACGAATCTGAATCTTCAACTCTATTATTCTCATCATTCGAACACTCCTCTAAAATGCACCCAGGATATTTCTTAAATAAAGACGTTGAAACAGAAACTGCCTTGTTATCTTGGAATAAGAATATCTTAAAGTCTATATTGAAATACAAATTATAATCCTTTATTTGTGCAAACTATGAATATGAATTAGATACCGCCTGACTCAGATTGATCATTTCTCTTCTGTTTTTTGACCATCTTTAATTTGTCTATATGTATATAATCATATACATTATGTTGGCAATATCACAATAAGAATATCATACATGTAGAACTCTTTGAAATGAAAAATATAGGAAAATGAGGAAAAAAAAATCACAAATAGAGTCGCTTTGATCCGTTTCAGAAAAATCAGAACAGGTTGGAAATGGATTTTCTTATTTATTTCTATTATTCATTATATTTCATTCGATATATAATAATTCATGATGAAATAGGTTTAAATAAATTGAGATATATACATAAATATTCTTTGAATTTTTTTGTCTTAATGTCTTCACAGTGTTATTGAATCAGTGGTGAATCATGGTTTCTTTCTTTCTTTTGACAATGAAAAATATATAACAAGATGTACTTTTTGATAAATAAGTCATTGAGCAACATTCTAACAATAGAATCTTTAGTTGACAGATAAATTGTTTGCAGCTTTTCCTTTTAAATCATTGAATTATAATAAATTTTATGATATCATATACGATTACCAAATAAGTTTTTCTTTATCGTATAAAAAGTCACAAATCAGAAAATAAAAACTAATTATTTTCTTTTAAAATCACAAAATATTGGTCATCATATTACATTTCTAGCATTTCATAAAATAAAAATTATTTATTAATGTGTAAATCAAATGTATTCAACATTTAATTTAGAATTAAGGATAATTTTCTTCGCCGTTATCTTCCTATGCCTAGAAAACTATAATAAACGATTTAATAGTATCTCAAAAACATATTATATATTTTTTCTATATTTTTATAATCTTCAATAAATTGGTTATGCAAATCATAAAATAAAACAAGCTTTATTAATTCTTTCAAATTTTTCATTTTTAATCTTTTTATTATTATTTATTTTCTTATTTTTTATTTCATAACGTTACTATAATATATACATGAGCGAATCTGAGGATGATGAACCAATTGTGAGTCGATCAATTGATCAGAGGTGGCCTTTACCTGATGAACCTGTTTGTAAAGTAATCATAATACAGTTTAATGTTGTTATCTACTGATTTAAATAGATATGTGGTAGATATGGTGCCTATGTTTGTGATGAAACTGATGAAGATGTATGTAGTCTTCAATGTAAAAGTAAGTCTATTGAGAACAACAAGAAAAAAAGTCAATCAGAAGAAAAAATAGCTGTTATTCCATTAGATGCATCATTAAATACCAATAAGAATATGAATAATCCTGAAAAGAATAAAAAAAACGATGCCACTATTCAAAGTCAGTCTCCATATCCATTTTATATTGAATCACAGGAAACAAAATCAATTAGTATCTCTCAAGTATATATCTCTAAAAATTTTTATTAATGAAATTCTAGAGAGATTTACTTCGCCAGAAATTAGGCATTACTGTCAAATCACAAATAGAATTATCTCCAATTTCTCAATTTGAATTCTGTGGCTATTCTACAACATTAATAAATAATATAAAGCAAGCGGGATATTTACATCCAACACCTATACAAATGCAAGCAGTATATATATATATTATGAATATTAAAATGATAGATATATAAATATATGTTATTATAACGATTAATAATTGAAAAAAATATAAATATATTATTATATATATATAACTATTCCTATTATTATTAACTCTAAATATTATAATTAGATTCCCTATATTCAAGCATCTATAACCGCGGTTATTTCGTCTCCAACAGGATCTGGGAAATCTGCAGCTTATTTATTCCCTCTAGTTCATATAGTATATTATATATATATATAATAATTATCTATTTTATAGTATAATTATCTATATATATTATTATTATATAATACTTGTTTATTCTATTTTACATGTTTTATTTATACTTAATAGTGTTCCTCTCTTTCTTCTTCTTGTCCCCCATCTGTTGCATGTAGTCATCCTTACGCACTCATCGTCACTCCTTCTCGAGAACTCTGTATTCAAATCGAAAATACTATTAAAATAATATCTAAAGGTATTTTTATCAACTATTTTATATATTTTTTTCAAACTTTTATTCTAAATCAATAAATCAATAAATCAATATATATATTTATTTATTACTGTTAATATTATTGTTATTCCCAGGATTATTTCGAATGCGTACATGTCTTCTTGTTGGGGGTATACCTATTCAAACTCAAGTATATATTTATATATATATATATATATTAATATTGTTTTTTTTAATTTTTAAATATTTTTATTCTATTTATATAATAAATATTCATTCAATTCAATTATAATGCTTCATATATATATATATGTAGATTCATCGTTTAAAGCAAGATATAACTATTGTTATTGCTACACCAGGTCGACTATTAGATCTTCTAAAGAACCAGGATTCCCGTGATTATCTTGAGAGTGTATCAAGTCAATCGATATACAAAGAAGATGAAGTTAGTCCAGTCTTATTTCTTGATGAATTATGTATATATAGTATAGATGAAGGAGACATGATGGCCAAAGGAGGATTTGATAGACAATTAAACGATATTGAATCCTTTATTAAGCATACCGTTCAAGTATATATGTATTTATAATGATAATAAGTATTTTTTTAAATCTGTTTTTTTGTATTTGTATTTATAATATTTGGAAATATAATATATATATATATATATATAGAAAGTGATTATTACTGCTACTATTACTTCAAATCTCTCTGAATATATTGCAAAAACCATTATAAATCCTTCATTTATTACAGTCAAATCAGGTATATATATTCTAGTATTCATATATTAAAAAAATAAAAGTTTTCTATATATTCTTATTATATATATATTTTTTTTATAAATTCTTCTAACTCAAGCTTATATCTATTTATTTCTCTTTCTATACTTATATATAGATCTATCTATGAATCCAATAATCGAGTCATTCTATTGGGTAGAAGAAGCAAATAAGCGAATCAAATTACTCAATTTTTTAACAGATAAAGATTTTATCCATTTTCCTGTACTTATATTTGTAGCTACCAAGTATTCTGATAAATATAAATATAAATAAATATATATATATATATAGATTGGATTGTATTGAATTATATAATTATTTAAAAGAGAATCTTAATTATTCAATGAATTGTATACACGTGGATATCCCTCAATCTCAGCGTATAAACATAACATCAGATTTTATTCAAGGAAATATTGATGTATATATATAATGTTTATATAATTTATATATATATAATGTTTATATATATATATAGATATTAGTTCTAACCGGTATATTAGGAAGAGGAGTAGATCTACAACGTGTTCAAACGGTATATATATATATATATATATATATGATTAATATAAATAATAAACCTTTATTATTTTTCTCTGTATGCTATGTATATTTGCTATATATTTATATTAATTAATATTTTTGATTCATCTATACTATTCTCTCTCTCTCTCTATATATATATATCTATGTATATATATATATAATTCTTTGTAGGTAATTCATTATGATTTCCCTCTTTCTCTTTCAGAGTATACACATCAAAGAGGGAGAGCTGGAAGATTAGGTGAAAAAGGGTATTCAATTGCATTTATTAATAATAAATGTCAAAAAGTATTTGGAGGATTATATAAATTAATGGAAGAACGAAATATTAAGAAACCTAAAGGTATTCTATATATATACTATTTATATATGAATACCATTTCTTTATAGAATTAGTTTATTTCATGAGTAATAAAACAAAACCAAAAAGTATATATAAAATTATTATATCTATATAATATAAAAATTTATAATATTAATAATAATAATAATAATAATAATAATTATTATTATTATAACATTCTCCATATAGAACAAATATCGATTCCTATATTGCAAGAGAAAGAATTATTTTCTTATCAGAGTCAACAAGATTGGAAACAATTTCTTTCTTCTCGAAAATAAAAAAAATATTTATTGTGCTTATAAAGAATAAATTATATATAGATTAGTTTTCTTACGACAATAAATACTTAATATCATTTCTTTAAAATGAATAATATACCTTTTCATTATTAATATGAACAAAACAAAAAATAAATACTTGCCTATAACAATGAAAAAAAACAAATAAAACAATTGGATATCAAACTATAAATATGAAAAACTCAAAAACATTCATATATTCATAGCTAAAGCTCATAAATTAATATCCATATAAAATAAACAATTAGTTCACAAGAAAGATAATATAACAAATATAATAAAAATAAGAAGAAATTTATCAAAGCAAACGCAAATAAAAGATTTAAAATTATATTTAAAAAAAAATAATATATATATAACTAGTTGATATCCACTCAAAGATTATCTCTATTAGAAAAAAAGTATTCATAAATAGTACCATAGGAAGAAAGAAATAAGAATAAAGAGACTACTCTTATTATTACAAACACACAAAAATAAATGTAACTAACAAGAGAGAACTCTTCAGCGAAGCATATAGAAGAACTAATGCTTTCTCGATTTATTAGATTGCTTCACATAAAGACCCCAAGCATTATCTATTTAAATAAATAAATAAAATAATAAATTAAATAATAAAAATAATAAAATAAATAATGAAATAAAAATAATAAAATAATAAATAAAATAAATAAAATAAATAAAATAAAAATAAATAAAATAAATAAAATAAAAATAAATAAAATAAAAATAAATAAAATAAAAATAATAAAAAAAAAGCTTACTCAAATAAAAGTTAACATCATCTGATGATACAACTTGATTTCCAGAACGTTTTGCTACAAGACATGCTCCATCAATTAGATTTTCAACAAAGTCTTGAGTTAATGAGGCCATAAAATATTGAACTTCAGAAGAAACATTAATTTCATAATTCATATTAGAAATATTATTTAAAAAAGAAGAAAGAAATAAATAGAAAAGAAAAAAATCAAAAATAAATAAAAAATGCCTTTTTTTTCTTTTTCATCCATGTTTCGCTTTCTGGAGCTGTTTGACCACTGAAAAGGGGGTATCTGTATTGATATTTCATTTGTTCATTTTATACTTATTTTCCCGTGATAAATCTAAAGAAGATGGACGATCTTTTATTTTTTTTATGAGACAATATTTGATTGGTCAATTAATTAAAGTGAAAATTGAGTCAAAAAAATTGATAAAAAGAGCTCATGGTTATTCTTTAATTTGATTCGCTAATCTGTTTTAGACTATTTTTATGGATAGAATTCTTTTTTTGAGTCATTGAAAGATGATTCTAAACGAAATTCGATGAATCCAGTATTTTGGGCAAGAACCAGGGTGTGCCAAAACTGCGCTTTAAGCGCAAAGTGCGCTTTTCGATGTTGTTTTTGCGCTTAAATCTTTTATTTCATTTTTCTTTTAATTTTTATAAATCTACATAGAATAAAACGTTTAATAATTTTTAGAGGATCGAGATAAGCTCAATAATGATGTTTTTGACATTTTACACGAGGTTTGTGTTTGTTGATGTAATTTGATTTGTTGTTGAATAAATAATAACCTTACACATATTATAATTAGAGAGCAAATTGAATTTTTTAGCATTTTTAGAATGTTAATCATGTAGTTATAATGATTGATTGTCTTTAAGTATTTAACAATTAGGAAAAAAGCGTGATTATGTGTAGATCTTAATAATATAGTAGTAGTAGAATCATAATAGCAATACATGCTTCAAATTTTTACAAAACTTTGAATTCTTTTAAATTGGCTAAATACTGATTATTAGTGGTCAAAAAATTTTCAAACTCAGCTCATCAAGACGCATTAATTTACACACTTTTCATGAAAAAAAGACCGGGTGACATAAAAAAGTAATTCATTCCATTGACTATTATACTATGACATGACAGTTTTTAACTTAAAACATATTATTTTGATATATAATGTATAAATGTTTTGAAATAAGTCATCTAAGAAGATTTTTGTGACACATGTTGTGACAGATACATGACTTAAAAGTTCATAAGTCATCAAATAACAACAAGTATGATTCCTATATTTGACTATTTGTGTTAATTTGGGTGACAAATAAAAATTATTTTGTGACAAAAGTCAATTGCTTAAGATATTCTTTTGTATATTATTTTAAAGACTTTTATTTATGTTTATAATGAAAAATAATGTCAATAAATACTAAAAAATATTATAAAAAATAATAATGTAATTAAAAAGTTTTTATTTTTATAAAATATCATGAAGTAGTCTTGTAGGGACTGTACAGATACATCCTGACAAGTAATAAAAATTAAATAAACGAAAAGCATATTAAAATATTATTTTTCAAAAATCAAACAAAAAACAATACAATGAACAAAAGCTGGATTTGAAAAAACAATACGTCCAACAAAATGATTTTTAATAGCCTTATAAAATGGTTTTAAAATGTATTTTATATGTAGAATAAGTCACACAACACATTTATAATATTTATATTATAAAATATATTGTTTTTATGTTTAAAAATAAAAAAATAAAAAAACGGTTAGTAGTCACTAGCTTTGCAATTATTATATGACTTGATGAAAAATATTATAAGGGAGTTGTTTGGTCAAATGGTCAGTGCGTATAAAATTTTTACATAGTGGACGGATCGAATCTTACGAGGAACTATTTTTTTAAACTTTTTCTTTTGACTGCTATTTACAATGATTTTATTTAAAATCAACTTTGTTTCATTTTTATTATCTGTAAACATTATTTACATCATTGATATCTGCTTTTTAGTTTAGAATCAACATATCAACAAACTTTTTTTTTCAAAAAATAGTAATTATTGTTTAAAAACAATTCTAAGTATTTCTAGAATGTTATAAATGTAATAAAAGAGCATAAATATAATATTTGAAGATATCAAATAATTTTAAACTTATTATATAGAACACATGAAAAAATAAAATTGAGAAATCGGTTGGTATAGTTGACCAGCGCTGTAGCTATTATGGTAATTGTCGCTGGATCGAATCTCGCAAGAGGCATTTTTATTTTTATTTCTTGGAAAAACATCTTTTTATGAAACTTGTTCTTTTATATATTTATTTTGATTATCTCTTGATACGATCATTTATTTTGGTTTAATTTAATTAACTTAGTTTATCAAGAGTATTCGCCTTGAGTATTTATTTTAATTTTTATAATCTGCTTTACTTAATTACTTTCTTTCTTTAGGTATCAAGGCTTTTAGCTTTTAAACAACTCTTTATACTGTGAAATCAGGATCTATAGCATTCCAGATGGTTCAAATGGATCAACAAATATTTTTTGTATATAATTCGTTTCTTCATTTGTAATATTTATTTGATTTATCTTTATTTTATAGTGCAGGATGATCAGTATTTTTCAAGAGTATTTATTGTGCGTTATCTATAAGGTTTATTTAGTATTTATATTAATTATATTATAATTGCTTTTTATCATTATTATTTCATTGATTTATTTGTATATTAGTTTATTATAGTGATCGTTATTTTCTTATTTATATTTAAAAGGAATATTATTTCATTTTTGATAACAAATTATATATATAGATATACGAGGTCAATACTTTAATTAAGTGTGGCATTCTTTCTATGTTTAGAATTATTTTATGGTCCTTTAATGTATAAAAATATTGATGAGTATATATTTATTATTATATTTATTAGTATATTTATTATAGTATTTATGATATTTATGATTATGAAAATAATATATATATAGTTCAACTATAGAATTATTTCCAGTTGTTATCATTTATTATTTTATATATATATATATCAACAATTAGTGAACAATAGATAAGGAAGCTATTCAATTATTAAGCCAATTAAATGATAAACGAGATTGTATATATATATTATTATTATATTTATTATATTATATATACTTATTATTATATATATATATAGGTTTATATATGGAGAATGAAGTTTATTGGTCAAAAATTATTCATTATATATATATAAATATTTTTGAAAGAGATACTATTACGGATTCCTTACAACAACAAGAATAAGTATATATATATATTATTATTATTATTATTATATAGTTATTTTCAATATTATCTGAATTGATTCCTATAAATTAAAATAATTCTATGATTTTAGCTACTTTTGCATGTATATATATATATATTTGATTATTATACTTTATTTATATTATCTATATATTAATACTATTTATATATATATGTATAGATATATATACATCATTATCTTCTGAGAGTCCTTACCTTTCATCCTCTCGCCTTCAGGCCCTTATCCCTACCCTCGCACCACTTCTCGCCTCCCCTTTACATACACATCGTCTCCATGCACTTCGTATTCTAAAGAGCTTCCAACAACTTGATGTATATATATTATTTTATATAATAATAATATTAATAATAATAATAAATATATATATATATATAGTCGTCTTCAACCTATTGAAAGATCTACCTGTATATATATATCTTCATAATCATCATTATATATATATACATTCTTATAGTTACTTCTTATAAGTCCCTCACTGACGCACTCCTCCATCCCTCAAAGAACATTAAAGCACGTTATAATTCCTATACTATTAATTGTATATCAATCTATATATATATATATATATATATATATATATATATATTTATAGCTGATTTATTAATTGTTATGTATTCACGGGAATATGGTCATGTATCTAATTTTTTTTTCTTATTTATTACCTCGTATCCCTCTAAATGAGTATAAAACAGTAGCTATCTATGGACAATATATATGTATATAATAGTATATATAAGTATATATAATAGTATATATAATACATGAATAATATATATTCTGTGTATTTTCTGCTAATCTTCTTATTATATATGATCTATATATATATATATATGTATATAGAAATACTGGTTTATTGACTGTGAAATTGGCGGGAAGTCTTGCTTTGATTCAATTCATCAATATTAAGCCACTTTTCAACAATATATATGCTCAATCAACTCTACAGAATATGTCCGATATACATAATATATATATATATGTAGTTCTTATGTAACTAAAAATACATTAAATAAACTATATCAAAATGGAATAAAGACGAATTCTTATATATATAATCAGATACTAACAATGGACATGATATTAAGTTTAATTGAACAATCTAAAGTCAGATGGTATATATATATATATATATATTCTTTTTTAATCTATTTATCAATATATATATATTAGGACTCTATCTGAAGACTTATATGCTTCTTTTCCCTGTCTTTATATACATATATACAATTACCCCCTATCTATACACTTATTGATACTATGCATCAATTATACACAGATCCCCGCGGGGATCTGATGAGCAAAGAAAGTCAAGGCCGACTTCTTCTAGACAATCTTGATAAGTATATTATATGTTATATACTATTATATATTATTATATCTTATTATTATTTATTATTATATACTATTATATTATAGGTATAAGAATAACAAAGATTACACTCAATTCTTTAACGATATTATAAGAATAGTATATAACTATATATAACTATATATAACTATATTTATAACTATATATAACTATATATATAGGTGAGTGATGGTATTGCTCTTTATTCTCTACTCCGATTGGGTCTCAATTCTACATATATACCTACTCTTATTGATCTGTATATATATAACTAATATATATATAACTATATATATAACTATATAGGTATTTACAATTACCCTTTGATTTGATGATTTCCCGTGGGGTTGAGAATATTCATAGTCGTAATCTATTTGTAGATAGAATCAATGGAGAAGCTACTATGAAGTATATATATATATGTATAGTATTTTATATAACCATATATATCTATTTTTTCTCACTATATATACCTATATATACTTTTATATATAGTGCCATTATTAATTATTTATCGTTCAAAGCACGTCCTATATCTGACAAAACTGTTCTTCGAATTCTAAAGCAAAATATCAAAGTAGATCGTCGTATGTGGCGCATACTGTGACATTCTCTTATTTTTCTCTTTTTATACTCTATTATAATTACTTATTATTGTTATTCCACATATTATTATGCTTATTATTATATATATTCTAGCTATATATTCCTATATTTATTCTAGCTATATATTCCCCTCTTTTCTAGTCATTTCTCCTTCTTACACTGGACATCCGTCAATACTTCACTTCCTCTTTCTCTCTCTTCTCATTCATTATGATTAATAACAATGAACCTCTCGTGACTTCCTTGGCGGCAACTATCGACGCGGGAACCAAATATAAGAATGTATATCTATTACAAGAACAATTGAATAAAGATAATATACATGATTTATATGATAGTCCTGAATTCCTTAGATATCAAGTATATATATATAATATTATCTATTATTACTATATTTATTACTATACATATTCTACATTTATTACTCTATATATATTACTCTATATATATATATATATATATATATATATATATATATAGTATGTAGATATTCCATCATCTTCCCTCCTTCTTCTTCCCGCGGAATCCCTTAATGAACTGCTCTCCATAGTGATGACTACTTTCCTATCTCTTAATTCCCCGCGGGACATTCTCTTTGTCTTACAACATTCTTCGATGATCCCTCTATTTATCCTTCTTTATATCTTGTAGAAGACACTGTTTAAGGTATATATATATATAAATTAGTTTGAATTATGATGTCATTCTCTCTTATTCTTTTAGTTTTATATATATATATATATATAATTTTCCTCCCCTTTACAGATTCTCCTGTTGTTCCACTTCGTTACTCGCTCTCCCTTCATCCCCGCCCTATATACAAAGACTTTACAAGTATTCTTAGATAGAGTTGGATTAGCGAGTAAAGACTCTAATTATGTATATATATATAATAATAATAGTATTATTATTGTTTTTGTTTTTTTCTATTACTCTCTATATATCATTAAAAACATAATATTAATACATATATAATTATATTTCTCTATAGCACAAAACGTTACTCTCTTCGAACATTCTTCGTATCGACATACAGAGCGTCATTCGACCCATACATCATCATTTCCAATATAAAACGGATGACCATGATTGTACATATACCATGACTATTAAGGCCGAATATGAATTTATGGAGAAACTAAAGAAGAGTCCAGATGATGAAACGGCACAACTTATTGTATATTATAATAATAATAATAATAATAATAATAATAATAATAATAATAATAATAATAATAATAATAATAATAATAATAATAATAATAATAATAATAATAATAATAATAATAATAATAATAATAATAATAATAATAATAATAATAATAATAATAATAATAATAATAATAATAATAATAATAATATCTCAGATAATAATAATATCTCAGATAATAATAATAATAATAATAATAATAATAATAATAATAATAATAATAATAATAATAATAATAATAATAATAATAATAATAATAATAATATATAGGTATCTTTAACAGAAGAACGTATAAGAAATGCTATAGAGAAAGCAGTTCAGATGCTATTAACGAAATCCTTACCTGAATGTTATCCTATGTGTTTAGTATATCATATATTTGGTCTTTATTATTTAAAATGGAATCGTTTTTGGCAGAAGCTAACAGAATGTTGTGTAAGAATTGCGAGTTTTGATAATAAATTATATTGGAATTGTTTTTATGAAAAAGCATATCTTATTAATGGTTATATAGATATAAATATATATGATCATATAGGATATAGTATATTATCTAAAGAAGAAAAGAGATATGGTATCGTCTATGGTTTAGAACGATTACAAGATAGATATAAACATTATATTAAATATTCTACACTTACATTTGTATTGAAACAACGATTATCGATGGGAGAAGAACTACTTTATGGGTATATATATATATATATATATATATATTATTATTATTATTATTATTATTATTATTATTATTATTATTATTATTATTATTATTATTATTATTATTATTATTATTATTATTAAATATATATATTATATAGTTATACAGATGTTAATACTTATTGGACGTCTTTATTCTCTTCTCTTACTGATGTAGCTACTTATATTCGTCCATATAATAAACAATTTATGGGATTCTTTATAGATTTCTTAAAGAAGAAATATTATGGTTATCGAATAATCTATGATGTTGAAGCTCGTGATGTGATGAAACCAATTCATACTGAATTCGAAGAACTTCTAAAACAAAAGAATATTACTACTCCTACTATTATTCATAAAGAAGAAGAAGAAGGAAAAGAAGAAAATCAAGTAAATAATGAATTAGAATATATGTATAATTATACGTTACGTCCACGTGATGCTGATGCTCGTCTGAAAGTCTTCTTAAAAATATTCAGTAATTGGCCTGGTATTCAAAGTATTTATTTAGCTGATTCTTTAAAGAATATATGTATATTATTATTAAATAAGAATGATTCTTCTTTACAGAAATTATGTGTTGAAGTATTATGTTGCTATAGTAATTTACCTACTGTTCTATATAAGGAAAGTTTATTAGGATTATGTGATGAATTGAATTATCGTGATACTATGTTAGGATTATATATAGAGAAAGATCAAGGAGTTATCAAAGTAGAGCATAGAGATCTTATTATACCTATTATAGAACGTATTTTATATGGTAGACTATTAGATAAGAAGATGAAATCGAAAACACATTATTATGGAAACTTGCTGCTATTTTAAATTATTTATCTATATTAGATTATGAAGAATTAAAGCCATTATTATTTATGATATTATGTTCATTTACAAAAGATTTATTTATACCTTCTGTTCAATCAGAAGAAGATGTAGCTATATTATTAACTCATATATCTGTAAAGAAAGTTCCTGATACTCGTAAATTAGGATTTTTGAATAGTTGTTATGATTTAATACGATATATGAGAGATCGTAGTAGTTCTTTTATTCATTATATATTAGCTGCTATAGGATGTAAATTAAAAGATAGTTATGATAATAAAGAGAATTTAGAAGATTTATTAAAAGAAGATGAACAAATAGATACAAATGGAAATGATGATGATATTGAAGATATTGAAGATATTGAAGATGAAGATGATAATAATAATGATAATAATGATAATGATAATAATAATAATAATATGAAAATTGAAAATGAATTATCTACAGATGCCACTACTATTGCTACTACTTCTTCTACTACTTCTAAAGCAGATTCGAATAGAATTCGATGTAAGTTTATTCAACGTCGTATACGTGGTTTATGTATAAAGAGAATAGTTGAATGTATAGGTTATTTTAGTAGTTATAATTATAAACAATGGAAATCATTATTATTTGATCCATTAACTCCTTTGTATGAAGTATTACATAATACTATATTAGGATTAAAGAAAACACCAGTATTATTAAATTACCTCATTTAATATCATTTTCTCCTTCTTTATATTATTTATATGATATTCAACCTTTATTATTACCTACTTTAGTGGAATGTTTATCATTAGGTATTGATTCTGGTAAACAATTAGGTGCTAATATTGTTAATGATATTATTGCTACTATTAATAATATATTAGGTATTAGAAGAAGAAATGGATAATTTTGAGAAATCAACAAAGAATGAAAATAGAGAAGAAACTGAAATGAAGAATAAGATGAGAAAAGAAATGAAAGAAACTGATAGTGATGATGAAGATGAAATCGAAAAATTAAAAGAAAATATTAAAGAAAAAAAAGAATAGAAAGGATCAACGAAAAGTATATATATATATATATATATATATATATATATATATATATATATATATATATATATATATATATATATATATATATATATATATATATATTTTATTTATTATTTTATTATTATAATCATTATTTTATTTATTTTGGTTATTATTGCCATATTTATTACTATTATATATATAGAAGAATTATTAAATCGTATGTTGACTAGTAAGGTTATAGCTTATATTTCATCTCTTCTTGATTCTATTCTCTCTCATATTCAAAGCAGACTGAAACTTATACATAATTTTAGATCTGGTATTAGCGTTAGTATGCTGATATATATATATATATATGTATATATTTTTTATTGTTATTTTATTATTCTTTCATATATATATATACATATTAAATGAAACTGGGTTGAATATAGGTATCAAGAAGTACCTAAATGTGATTAAAAAGTTGAATAGTTTCTTTTCTTCTGTCTTTTGTATATTAATGCTTAAAGTAATTATTTCATTGCTTCGTTTAGTTTGAATATGTTTGATGGCTTATATCAAATAAATGATAGCTTTATTTGCTCATTTATAAAGACATTTTTTTATTTAGGTTAACTTTGTCAAAAATATTATGATTTATGGCCATGTATACAAATAAGGTGAAAAGCCTTTCATTCAGTCTGATGACAAAACTCATGAGTATCATATTTTGTTACAAAAAACTTCCTTATGTGTTTGATAAATTCAGCAGAATTAAGCATGGCTGAAAAAGTGTCACAAAATTTGGTGGCAAGTGTCACCAAAGTCAGGAAAGGACTGACTATTTGATTATTTTTAAAACTTCAGTCATTCTTTAAAAATTTCAATGATAATTTCATTCTTTTGTTAAAGATTCAAATCAGAATAAGATTATTGCCTATAATATTTTTTCAAACTTGCTTTCTATCTGCTTTCTGAACTAATAATGGTTTATCATTAAGATTCATATTGGTTTTTGTTGCATTGTGAACTCCTCTTAAATACTAGTCAATATCTACTACATGATGATTTCCCATTGTTTGTTGATTGCTTTGTTACGTACTTGCTCGTTATGATCAGTGTTCAATACACATATCTTACAATGTGCTACGTGATGGATACTTATCAGTTACTTATTCTTGGAATGATTACTTGCAATGTATAATTTTATGAATATTTACAGTTTGTTGCCTTCCATTTATTATTTACATCTGATTTGGTTACTCACCAAACTTCCTTACTTCTCTTCTTGAATTAGTATACTCATTTTTCTTTTTGTAACTTTGCGATTAATGAGATCTTTATTTATGTTGTTTGTATGTTTGATTTTATTCGACTAATGTGCTTTTGATTGCTTGTTCTACTTTATAAGTGCTAATTATTTTGTTTTTGTTTTTTATTTTTCTGATACTTCCTTTTTTCATACTGTATTATAATGGTATTTATATATAACGATGACATTTTCTTATAGATTTACTTATTATGAATTTTCTTATTCTTATTCTAGTATTTAATAAATACTTAAACACTTCATCTCTGCGATTAATACTTACTATGGTTACTAACATACATAAGTTTCTACTGAAGATAGTAGCAGATTAGTAACAATTGATGTTTATTTCTTTTCATCCTTAAATCCTTTTGTCTATATTACAATATTATCATGTACTCTTATTCTATCAAGTTTACTATTATAAGTTTTTGAATGTTTTAGTATCTTATTGTGTAATTCTTTAATATGCTATTATACAGGAAAGTATCTATATGATATTTCTTTGTTGTAGTTTTCTGTATAAAATTTTTGAATTTCTTTTTATTCTTTGTATATATTTTCATCTTGGTTAATTATTCTTCAACTTCTCTTCATGTTATCGTTAGTCTACTATTATATATTGAATTTTTAGTTATAAACCTTATCTTATTTCCTTATCTTATTTCATCTTTTGTTCTTTTAAGGTATTATAGCATTACATTAATTGTATTAGTTTTCTGGTTTTTCAGTCTCTTCCTATCTTCTTCGTATGGTATCTTTATATTTATTAGACTCTTCATTTCTTCTGGTGCTTTTCAATTATTATGTGATCATTCGTAATACTTCACCTGCATGTTCTTTTCCCTTTATTAAAGAGTTTCTAGATGTGCTATTTTTATATTACTTTTATATTATCCTTAGTTGATATTCCTTTTTCTCCTATGATAGAATTCTTTATGTTCTTATGTTATTCTAATAGTCGTTTCATATTTCTCTATTAAACATACTATGAGATTTAATGACGATTTTCTTTTCCTTTAATAATTACAAATTCCTCACTATTATATATTATTATATATCTTAGTTTTATTATTCTAACAGATTTATTTTTATATTTGTTTCTATAATTGAAAACATACTCAATTAATTTATTTTCATATTTCATTCAAATATACTCTTCATATACATATTCATATCCTTCATTTATGGTTTTCTTCGTTTTCTCATGTTCTATATATTATCCCATGGTCTACTTATTTTTGTGCCTATTTTTAATCCTATACTTCCTCATTATCTCTATTTCTTTATCCACTTTTCTTTTATTTCTAGTGCTTCTATTGTGTATATTGTGTGCTCATTATTAGACTTATTCATTTTAATACTGCTTCATCATTATCTCTCTTCATATTCTTTAATGCTCATGTTTATTGTATTTCCTATTTACACAGTTATTATTTCAGAAGCATTTTCCATTTCTTGTCTAAATAATATGGGTTTGAATATTTTTATTAGTCCTATTTCTTACTATCGTTTTTTATAATTCTTCTCGTTCGTTTCCTTTCTTTTTCTTTCCAACAATTTCTCTCTTGGCACTACTCATCATGGATTTTAGTAATCAAAGTTAGGATTTGTTCTCATTGTTGTATTACTATTATCTATATACCACAAAAGATATTTTTATTATTTCTCTTCATTCTAAGGTTTTGCTCTTTTTGTTACTTAAACATATTTATATGGCTACTCTTATTTATTATTATTGTGTACATTCTCTTCTTCTTATTTAATTTTTTATAAAAGCCTAGTATCTACACCTTCTATTCCTTCTATTCTTTCTCATTTCTAATTACTCTCATTTTCCAAAAATGATATAATTATATAATAGGATCTATGTCTCCATATTTCTTTCGTACTGTTATTTAATAAAATACTATCTCTATTTACTTTAAACCATTTCAACTCCCTTTAACTTATTATCTATATACATCTTACATTCATGCTGATATGAATACTATAATACTATTTGTATTTCTTCTATTTTGTTGAATACGGTTGAGGTAGTTCTCGAATTGTTTATTTTCTAAATTTATTTTCATTTCTATTACTTTAGATATTATATCTTCTTAAGTGCATATGTACATAATTAATATGCTTATATATATTTACACCTGCTTTTTCCGTTATCAGCCGTTACTTCATATTATTTATACAATGTCTAACTATTATATACAATTTACTCCGTTTGTTCTTTTACTCATGATGATATAATATAGAAATCAACTTCTTATTACTTCTTATGGTTTATTTATTGTATTTCTATTTATAGATTTATATATATTTTTATACGAATATTGTTCTCTCTTCATGTTATTGTCTTTAAAAATATACTAAAAATAATTATTATCGTCTCTTCTACTCATTTATCACTGCCGATTATAAATTCAGTTGATATATGCATTCTTCCTTCTTCTTAACTTCAAATTTTATTTACAAGTTTTTAGTTATCTTCTTTATGATCTACATATATAAATATATTCTCATTAAGTCTATGTCAATCTTTCCAATAATTTTTCTTCTGATAATCTTTCAAATGCTAACCTTTATATAATATCATGAATCTTAATCTAATACTTATTTCATGCTATTATAATATAAAATCCACATTACTTTCTATTATATCATATATTCTAATACTCTTTCGGATATATATAATCCCTCATATGATACTTAATATAGATATAACACATCTTGCTCTTTCCTTTTGAATTCATGTATAAATATAAAATTGTTGGTGTAAACGATTTAAGATTCCACTTTATATATATGTTTTGGAAAATAGTATATTCTTTAGGAACCAATTGTTATCACTCTCTTTGTGATATTTGATTGATAAGTCAGGTAAATGATTTTAGTAGTTATTTGGTTCTTTCTATTGATACATTATGATTGAAAATATATTTTGCTATTTATTTATATATTTAATCTTCTTGATTAGATATACTATTTGATTTAAGAAGAGTATACTTTATAGTTGTATATTATACTTTTGATTGAATAAAGATTCTTATTAGTATTGGATATTGTTTTAAAGTATTATACTAGAGAGATTAGTATATATGAAATAATTACTTCTAAAATAATATTTATTTTTCATATAAGTAATAATATTTCTCAGTTATTCGTTTGATCTGAATATAATAGTACTTGAAAAAGAATATAATTAGAAAAATAATTGAAATATAGATAAAAATTATTAAGGAATAGTGATTCTAATTAAGAAACTATATACTATTGATATAATCAAATATATAAAGGAATATTCAATGTCATCTATTTATAATTATATTTAAAAGATAACAGTATATCTTCTTGAGTTAATTAAAACAATACAAATTATAATGTAACAATAAAACATTATGGAATACAAATAGTTAATATAATGAAAACAATATAAATATATAAATATTAATAGTAAAAGAAATCAATGTACTTTGTAGTATAAATACAGTAATTAAGTAGTTGGATTAGATTAGTGATTTTGTTGCTAGATGTTATCAATCGAGTTTCTTTTTCTTTAATTTATCTATATATAATTAAGAATAGATTCTATATTATGTGAATTATGAATATAATACTTATAATATACATACGCTCTAAAACAGTAGTTATAAGTGATGAAGAATCAATGATATCAGAAGTTAATCCAATTGTCATTTGGGTTGTTGGATTAATAGTGTTTCTGTATTTGTTTTTTATATACACGAGATGACTGAAACCGCTCTCACAGAGATATGAAGTTGCAAAGGGAAGAAAACATTTCTTGGCTATATCATATAATAATGGAAAACGACTCTTATGGCTTATATAGAACTCATCTATTGGTACGTTATTAAATTCTTCTCTACATGTTTTATCAGCAAGTAAACAGAAATACTCTTCTTTAACATGAAACTCCATTTTATTTTCGTCAGCTACTTTTGAAAATGGATTAGTAATCCAATATAAAGAATGATCAATAAGATTAGTTGTTGGTGTATTTTTTGGTTTTTTTATGTTACTATTCGTTTTCTTCTGCTTTTTATTCTTTTGTACTTCTCCTTGATTTGTATTATTACTTATTTCATTTGGAATGATTGCCCCAAGAGTTATTATACAATTGATATTAGCCTGAATTATATTTATATTACTAATGATTCCATTGTATTGTCCTTGAATACTACTATTAGGGAAATTATTAAGAACACCAGAAATACTACCTAAAGTGTATCCATATACTAAATATGGAAAGTCAATTCTAATCGTTACTTGAGTTTCTATTAATTGCTGAGTAACTATGTCAACATAGGTTATTAAGCCATTTACAACTCCATTTGGAGATACGCAACCTTGTAATGATCCAAGAATATTAAATTGGTTTGATACTACTGATGTATTGTTATTAACATTACTATTCACTTCATGAGATATATTTGATGTATTATGTGTATTTTCTTGGTCTATTAAATATTCATTAAGGTCTTGAAGATACGATTCATCACTACCAATATAATTTAGTATTTCTGGGAAATAATTCAGTAAATTACGTCGAAGAGTTATTAGATGATTTTTGATATAAAATATGATTGAATTAATATCAAGCTTGGTTGTAGATACATAATCCTTAAGTTTCGTAAATGATGAATAATCGTTATTATTTATTAGTCTTTCTAATCTCAACGATAATTTTATAAATAAATCCTTCATAATGTCTATTAACCCAAATATATATCTATGCTGTCCTTGCATTGATTTATTACAATCATAGAATAAACTGGTAACATCCTCAAGGTATAACATTGAAGCTATGAAGTTAGTATCAATAATGGTGTTATATAAGTCCTTCTTTTCTTTATCCTTTTTTATTACTAGTGTTATTCCATTTCTAAGTAAATTAAATCTTTTAATTGATGAATGGCATGAAAGCCATCTTGTAGGGCAATAAAGGAGAAGTTTATAACTTCTAATATTTTTTTCCTTTTTTTCTTCCTTCTTATCATTACTATAAACTTCATGAATATTATTATCTATATTATTATCTGTATCAGATGTATCTAAAAGGGATTCAACTACTTTATTATATTCTATCTCTAAAGAAGATATATTATTAGGGGAATCAGGTATGTTATCTTGAGGAGAGAAGATAGAAGAGGTTAATGAATATTCATTATCAATATTGTAATTATTGGATTCGTCTTGTCTAACAGCAGACTTCTTTATATATGAAATTATCTCAACAGCACTTTTGAATATATTAGTGAAGTATTTTGGTAAACAGTTTACACAGAGTTCTTCTCTATGAAGAAAACAGTGGATGAACATACAATTCTTATTCTTCTCTAGTACTCGTGTTTTGAAGGAGTTTTTGTCTCCATTCATATTCGAAGCACCGTCAAAAGTAGCTGATACGCAATTATTCCACAGAAGGTTATTATTATTAAAGAAATTATCTACCATGTTAAATATATTATCACCTGTTTTGGAACTAATCTGAAAAATACTTAAAAATGATTCAGTAAACTTTTTATTATATTCGTATCTAGCATAAACGAGTAAATAGGATTTCATTTCTATGTCAGTTGACTCGTCAAGCTGAATAGAAAATGATCCTGATTGTCTTATCCTATTTATTACTTCTTGTTGAATTGTCAAAGCAATTTCATCACTTTTTCTTTTGATACTGCTTGAGGATAACGGAAGATTAGAAAGGACTTTGACATTCTTTAACCTTTCATATTCTTCAATAATAGGTTTAACTAATTTTTCTCCAGTTCTGTAGCTGTATCCATTCTTTGAAATGGAGTAGGCGATGAAATATGAAAGCTTACTGGATAAATCTGAAAAGCTAAAGAGAGAATTTGAGTATTCTGTGTTTTCATTATGATCTTTTAAGAGTTCTTGAATGTCATCATATGTATATTTGCTTAACCCATGTTTATTCTTGAAATGAGTGAAGAGTTTTGAGGCTTCATAACCTTTACACGTGAGAGTAGACTCACAGATTAAACAAAAATAGGAGTTTTTTGTTAATTTTTTAAATCCATAAACAACTGGATTGGCATTATATCTTTTAACTCCTTCTTTTACTTCACTATAATATTTGGATTTAGGATTAATATCTGGTTTATTATTCGTTTCTTCTGTAATTATGTCATCATCATCTTTTTTTTTTCGTCTGTTGTAGACTTGTCAATCTATATATATATATATATATTACTATTAATATACTTGTAATTTTTTAAAGTACTGTTCCATGTATTTAAACAATAAAAAAAGTTTATCTAATATAGAATGTTCTTTTTGGTTTAGCAAAACATTTTCCCTTATATTTTTGTTTTTCCCGTGTTTTCATCACTTAAAATAACTATGAAAATCACGGTAATAAAAAAGTAACTTTGTTATTTAAGCGCAAAAATTTTGGTCCTTTCGCTTAACGAGTAACTACGTGGTGACCCCTGGCAAGAACCGAGAGATTTCTAGCGGAGAGGTTTATAGAAGAAGGATTTGATAAAAGTAGTGATGACGCATTATGACTAGAAGGAAATAATATTCAATAAAAATGGCTATACCACCTTGAACATGAGGTCAAAAGAAATGAATGTTCTTTTTTCCCATAAAACACAAGTTTATTGGATACTATTTGGTATTCAAATGTGGTTATATCATTAACACTGAATATATGAAGCACTTCTCTTTTTGTATCTAAAGTTTCACCATTGATTATACAAAGAACAATCGAACATTCCTTTTTAAAGAACTAAAATTTGAGAAATATTGACTTTTAAAAAGATATAATGACAAGCCAAGGTATTAGAGTATGAAGAAGTTCTGAATTGAACATACATAATAAGAAACATGGAACAAAACAAGACAATTAAATGTGTATGTCACATGGTATTTTGCATAAAACTAAATAAAACAAATGAATATATGTGCATAGAAGGATATGTAGAGTTTAAAGTATGATTCTTTTTGATCGTTTGTGAAGATTATTGTTTTCATTCACTGCATCATCTATATATATGTGTTATAGATAATGTATTATATGATTGTAAATGAATAACTATGACTATAAGCAGTTAATTTTAACAATAATATATTATAGATGAAAGAGATAAGAGAGAAAGAAGAGAATAATGAGCATACCTAGTAGACTGATAACTTGTGGTTGATTATTAGATGTTTCTGACTAGAGAAATATATATATGAGTAAAGAATAGTATATTACAGACAATATAAGAGACTAGAATAGGAATAGAAGAGTATTCTATTGTTTATAAGTGTCTATATACTTGTTGCGATGAAGATTCAATAGTAGTTTCGTTATGAAGAGAAGAAGAAGAAGGTTTATTATCTATAGTGGGAAATATAGACGTAATTAATTCTTGGAATAAAGATATAGGATGATTTTCAGGGGAATCTAACGTTGTTTCAAGACTATTATTATTATTATTATCTTTATTATTATTATCTTTATTATTATTATTATCTTTATTATCTTTGTTATTATTATCTATATTATCTTTGTTATTATCATCTTTATTATTATTTTTATCATCTTCATTATTATCTATATTCACGTTATCCTTTGTAACATTATAAGGAGAAGATGGAGAAGAAACAGAAGAGGAAGGACTTGAAGAAGGAGAGAGGTGAATTACATGAATTGCTTTCTTATTTTTTTTATCAATAGTCTTTTGTTCTATAGTATCTTGATCTATAGTATCTTGATCTATATTCTTCATATCACTATATTTCTTATCTCCACATTCTTCTTGTGTATTAGACTCACTACTATTATTACTAGTAACTAATTCTTCTTCTTCAGATAAAGCACTAGAACAATTACTTAACTCTTCTTCTTCTTCTAGTTGGATCTTTTCATTCTGTTTGTTTGACGCTATTATGAAAGGAATTAAATACAAGAAGAGACAGAAAAACAAGGAATTTATTGTCTATATATACATATTATAGATTTATATATTCTATATCAAATGTAATATATACCATAGTAGCAGCAAATGAAAAAGCATTAAACCAACGAAACTTATAAAGAAATCGTCTATATAGATGTTATTATTGATTATTTAGGATAATAATAAAAAAAAAGTATTACATACTTATTCAAACAAATATATGAGAACAAAATATCAATTATATTTATAGTATAGATAATAAAGGTATATAAATGAAAAGAAAGATATAAATATAAATAAATATACTTAAATAGATTATAATGAGGATCTATATGTATCGATGCATTTTGAATGGTTAACGAAGGGTCAGAAAGTGTTATACTGACAGAAGAAAGAGGGAAAAAAGAATTCTAAGAAGTAATCATATATATATATATATATAAATATAATTATATATATTTATAACAATGAAAAAATGATATAGAATTTATAAGATAATTAATAAAAAATAATTTAAATAACAAACTAACATCACTATTATATATATATACTTCTTTATAACCAAAGAAACAAGGTATATTTAAGTCAAAAGATGTATCTGATTTCCATATATCGATCCACCATAATAAAATAAATCTAAATATTCTTTTTATTAATGGTTTTCTTGGTATATAAGCTTCTTTAACACTTTGAGCTATAATAGTATTATTATGATAGATTTTTGAAGTTACATAAAAAGGAGGTTGTCTAAACGAAGAACTCTCTGAAATAATGCGAAGATGTAAATTAATATCATATTTAACCTTGGGATTTATTATTCTATATATATATGTAGATATTAAATAGAATACTCATTATAGAACAAAAACATTTGTTGAAAATATAGATAATAATACAAAGAGCAAATGAATCAATATATATTATTATTTGATTAAAAAATATATATACTTTGAATCCTTAGATTCATTATTTTGAAGGAGGTAAGAGTCATAATCAGAATTATAGGTAGTCAAATTCAGACAAGTATTAAGTTGAAATCCACTATAACTATTTACTGATACATAAGGGGATGGTGTCTCTCTATATTTCATAAAATAAATGGTATTAAAGGGAGATATATTCCAGTAAAGACGACAGGAAAAGAATTTGGAGTCGCAATGATAATCTTATTGTATATGGACCAGAAAAAAATAAAATAACATATGAAAAGACTCATAGAAGTGAAGATCAAAACAGATCCTTTGATTAAGTAGCATATGATTTTTGCTGCAATAGATGTAAATAGTTCCTATATAGATAATGGTAGTGTTAAATGAATAAAAAATAGACCATAATGAATCAGATACAGTGAAGAATCCAGGTTTATCATTTTGATCATGTGCAGAACTCTTAGGAGTATTGGAATTAATGCGATTGACAGACTTTTGAGATTTCATTATTTAGAAAAAGAAGAAAAAAAATACTCTAGAAAACGGAAATTCTATAAAAGAGAGCTCAGTTCAATCGAAGTTCTTTCACTCATTTTTGATATATCCACGGGAATTTCTTTTTTCTTCTCTTTTTATTGGTGTTTCCAAGGAGAATTATTTTTTGACACTATCATTTGTTTTCTTTCATTATTTCATATAAATAAGACACAAATACTAATAAAAATTATCAATGAGTACAACAGAAGAATCTACCAAAAGATTCCCCAAAGTTCCAGAATATCGTGCTAACAAATCTCTTGTTCATTGGGATGATTCTCTTAACATGGGTCTAATTGAGAAATTCAAGTATATAATGAATATCTGTATTCATATTTTAATAGTAATATATATTTTATAGAGGTACATATATACAACAATTTGGAATAACTTATGATAAAAGTGTATATTTATTGCCAGAAGAGGTTTTATATTTGAAGTCATCAGATATTATTACTGTAGAGTATAATGGCGATTATTTAACTTATCAAGTATCTTGTTAATTTCTTTATTATAAAAAAATATATTTTTTAAAGGATTTAAGGCTGCGTATCATTCCAAGATATATTGATATTCCATCTTTTGCTACTTATTGTTTCTTTAGAAACAACAATTATCGCGTTCTTCGCGTTGAAAGGTATGATTCTTCTTCATATTTATTATTATTATATTTTATTTCGTTTCAATTATCTATATAGACCTATAAGTTTACCTATAAAACGACTTTATATGAAAACATTCACAAATTCTTTAGATAATTATGATTCGAATGAAGATACAAACTCAATAGATATAGATGAATTGTCATGTATATATATATATATATTTAGTATACATAAATGCTCTTTTTAGTGATATTTATTGCTCTATTTGTTGTTTCTTTTTATTTGCTTTTATATATATTTTAATTGATTGATTTATAAATTAATATAAGTTTTTTAAGTATTTTAAAATTATTTGCTTTCATATAAATATATATTTAAATATATATATATAGCTCTATTTTCATTTGATATTATTAATCCTGACAGGCCTTATAAAAGAACTTCTCCTGGGCTACCTGACTATAAATGTGTTATTTCAACGTATATATATATATTTATAGTCTATTTTATGTAATAATAATATATTATTATTTTTTTTCTCTTCTAATTATTCAAATTATATATATATTCTTCTAGTATTCATAATAACTTTTTTTCTTCTGAAGAAATAAAAACTATGTATAATACTATTTCAAATTCTTCAAATAATGATATTAAAGTGATTGTGGCTATCGTTGAAGATGAAAGTACAGTATTAACTTATAAATTGAATAATCCATTACTGATTTCACCATCCAAATACATGAATTGAAATGTTTTGTATTACTAAATTTTTTTTATAGTTGTTTTCATCATTTTTAAATTTTCTGTTTTTTTTTCTGGTTGTTTTATATTTTTTGTAATTCTTTATTGCTATCGTTTGTTCTTTTCTATCATTTAGCTTATTTATTATATCCTATGCTATTCATACATTTCTTTTATAATTCTTTTTATACGAAATACTACTAATATTTATTTAAAATAACTAAAACTATTTCTATGATATAAAAGCAGATTCTATTCTTGAATATAACTCGCTGTAATATAGTGGCTAGTACCATTAATTAGGTGGATTCTCCATCACTATTAAATAACCGAAGTTCGATTCCTTGCGGCGAGGGTATATATATTTTTTTTCATTATTTCTTTTCGTTTATTTTTTTAAAAATTATTGCACTTTAAAAGTATATGATTTATTTATAAACCGTAATAATTTGGAGTGAAGAATGGCAAATAAAAAATACTCAAGTCGATTTGAAAATTTGTTGTTGTAAATGACTTTTCCTCTTGTTCACATACTACTGATTCATAATAAAACACCATAAAACTTATGAATCATTAAGAATAACTTGGAAAAACATTATTGACACAGTTCCATCATTTTTGAATTCTTTCTTTGAATGAGTGATATCTTATTTTTATGAGCATACATTGATCTAACAGATTGTCTTGATTATAAAACAATTAAAAAAACAACAAAATAGTGTCAATTACGATCATTCTTAGAATTTCCTTTTTGATATTATGAATAGTGCTTCTTATTATAATAAAAGGTTGTATGAGCCGTAGAGAACATATACATAACTAAGATACACAGTTTATTCAAGTAAGTCACACTATGATCGTTTTAGTTTTTGTTTATTTTACTCTAATCTTTTCATAATCATACATAGATGTTAATATAAATATATTTAAAAGAAAATAGAAGAAAATAAATATAGAAATCACACCTTTAATTTCTGATAAGTCAAGTAAAATATTTCGAGATAGTTTCTCTTTTTGATTATGGAAAATCATCAAATAATTGGTCTTCTTTTTCTTTATTCTTGGGAATCGTTAATTATTTGGAAAATGGTCATAAAGTTTGTAAATATTAATGAGAACTTATAAGTTTTATTTTCTTTTGTTTTTATATTCTAAAATAAATATTTATTCATTTCTTGATTTATTCAAGTTTAAAACAAGGATCTACATTTGTTTTACTGAGAATCCATGTTTTCTTCTGTACATTTATTTTTATTTCTTTTTTAATTATCGTTTAGAAACCGAAATACACTCATCCTGAAGTAAAGATATTATCGGATTTCACTAAAATAAAGAAACCATTAACAGAGAGGCTTACGTTAATTCGTCAATACAAAGATTTATGGAGTTGTCCTTCATTTAAGTAAGTATTCAAGAGTAGTATCTCTAGAAGATCTTATAGATATACAAGTAAAGATGAGGTCTATCAAGCACAAGATGTTTTTCTTGCAATTTGGGCTTTATATATTGAATTAATTGAACAAGATATTGTATGAGTATTATAGTTGTTTAAATAAGTATATATTTTTTTATAAAGGTATTATCTTCAAGTGAAGAAAATTTATGTTATCAATTATTATCTTCGTTAATGCGAAGATCTGAATTTAATATTGAAAATATGAGTTCAGTCAGTCATCAAAACCACACAATCTCAGTTCGATCCAAACAGATTCAAAATATTCATCGATATAGGTATTTTTTATTATTATTTTATTGTATTTTTTTATTTATATTGTTTTATTATATTTTTTATTATTATTTTTTTAAATTTTTTTATTATTATATATTTTTATTTGCTATTTAAATAAAAATGTAGATTCTATACAAATGAAATAGATAAATAAATAATCTATATATATATAGAACTTTACTTCAACGTTCTCGACTGCAAGCTTATTTTCTGATTACTAATGGATTAGTATTATCACGATATGAAATTGAATTTGTAGGTACTGTTTATGCTGTTACATATATTCGAGAACCACAAGTTCAAGTATATATATATATATATAATTATTATTATGAATTATTATCATCTATTTATATATATACTATATACTATAATATATATAATATAATATAAAATAGATACCCATGATTACCGCGATTAAACAGAGTTTATTTTCATGGTGTAAAATATTTCCAAAAGTAAATCGAACAAAAGGAATTATTTATAGAGATTTTGAATAGTAATTATTTAAATTATACATATATATATACATATATTTACTCATATAATATTCTCTTAATATAATATTTATATAGTAAATTATATTCTTTATTTAAGGATATTCATTTTAATACAAATATACATATTGAAGATGATAATATATTAAATTATTTTGATCCCAAATTATCACTTATTCCCAATGGATATAATGGTGTTTATACTAGTATATATAATAATAATAATTACATTATTTATAACATTAATAATAAATATAATAATAATAACATTAGTAATAAATATAATAATAATTATAACATTAATAATAAATATAATAATAATTATAACATTAATAATAAATATAATAATATACAACATTAATAATTAGTATAATACTCTTTATAATATATATATAGTTCCAAGGAGACATAAGAATGCATTTTCTTCTTATCTTACGTTTCATCGTTTCTTCCCTTCTTCTTCTTCTTCTTCTTCTTCTTCTACTACTTCTTCTTCTTATTCTTCTAATCATAATACTTATTCACCTTATCCTCCTTCTCTTACTATAGATGCTATTATATCTCCTTCTTCTTCTTCTACTAATTTACCTTTATGTGCATTAGAATCAATTTCTTCTTCCAATACACCCCCTCCAAGACAATTATCTGAAATAGAACCTTCTATCCCTTCTCCTGCTTCTCTTTTTGGAAAGAATGATATACTGAGAAATAGAACTAATAGTGAAAAGAATGTTTTTAGCAATCTTGGAAAACATAGTCAATTAGTATATATATATATATTAATTTTATTGCTATAGTATATGCTTTAAAAAAAATATTTATAATTTAAAAAAATATTTATAATTTAAAAAAGTTTTTTTAAATAAAATTACTATTCATAACATATATATATATATAGAAAATTAGTGAATATGAAGACGTTGATTTATACTGTTACGTAGCGAACAATCCCTCAATTTTTGATTGGTCAACCCTCTATTCTGCAGCTGGACTCTCTGAAGCAGTTGAAGTATATATATATATATAATGATTATCTATTATTTATTAATTACATAAATTATTATATTTATCATTATTATTTAAATATATATATATATATATATATATATATATATATAGAATAAAAATTGGTATAAAGTAATCGTGACAAAAGCGGAATTATTTACTTCTTTTATTCGTAATTTACATGCCTATATATATATTATTACCCGCGGGGAACCGTGCTGGTTTTCTATTTCTGGCTATTCTTATATTAAAATGGCATTAATCATTTTACTTCTTGAAGAAAAATATGAAGTATATATGTCTAATGTTTATTTATAAACAAGAGATAATTCATATTATAATTTTTTATTATTATCTATATATAATCTATTACTATATAGAATCTATTATTTATATATTATCTATATAGAATCTATTCTCTATAACTATACATATATATCTATATATAGTCTATTACTTATCCTCCTTCTCCTCTTCCTAATCCTGATATACCCGATACATTATTAGATCATTTATTAAAGAAGGATCCTTTATTAAAAACATTATATCCTTCTACATGTCTTCAATATTCCCCGCGGTTATCTGACCCATTTGGTCCTCGAAATGATATATATTCATGTTTAAATATCAATCCTTATATAGGAATTATATTATTAAAAGCTATTTGGGGATATAGAAATCCACATAAAATTAATGATTTTGTTCATATTATTTATTATCTACAAAATATATTGGTTTTTTCAATTAATGGATTCCTCACTATACAAAAGTCACGTGATGAGAAATTATTAAGAGGATCTCCGAATTCTTTAAATACATTATCATCTCTTCCACATGCACTTTCTCCTACTTGTTCTCTCTCTACTTCTGCTCTTCGTACTTCTAATGATAATAATACTATTTCTTCTATTCTTAATAAATCGGATCCTTATATACCGAATGTATATGTCGATGATTTAGATTTTGAACTTCAACGTGGATTTTTAAAATTCCCTATTTCATCACGTGACTCCTCAGGAACACCAATAACCCCCTCACCGTTACAATATACACCCAATCCTGATACTCCCTTAACACCTGATTTAAAGATATGTTTAACCCCTATTACTCCTAAAGAAGATATACATATAAATAGTAGTATTCATTCTATATTAAACCCTATATATTCAAAATCACAAATAAAAACATCTGAAGATATATATGATGAATTAGATATTAATAAAGCTATAGATGGAGATATAGATATAGAAACAGATAATAATTTAGATACTCCTCGAGATATACCTGGAATAAATACAGAAATAGATATCGATAAAGATATTAATACTTTAAAAACTATATATAGAGAAGCTTATACTAATGATGGTTATATAGGAGGACCTGTATATATGGGTAGTAGTGATTATAGTCCTTCTTTAAATCCTCAATATAGTAAAAGTAGTCTATATGATGAATTAAGGGGAGATATCGTACCTTTAGGAGAAAGTATATATACATTTCAATATAAATTAAATAAGAATAATAAGAGTGCTAATAGTTTTGCAAGTCCTTCATTATTATCGTATGATCCTTTATCTACTAGTGCAAAAGTTATGAGTAAAGAAATGAAAATACAAGAGAAAGAAAGAGAATTAAGAAAGACAAATATTCACGGGAATTCGTTACAAGGCGGTATTATTGTAGATAGTGCCATGAATGATTTTAATAAATTAAAATATTATTATCGAGAAACTATGATTGTTTATGGACAACAAATGAAATTAATACTTAAAATACCTCATTATAGTGTATATATATATATATATAATTATGTTGTATATTAATATAAATTATATAATTTATTTTCTTTTTTTAAAAATTATATTATATTATAATATATAATTATATTCTATAGTTACCTTTAAATTGTTTATCTTCACTTTATAATCTAAATGATTATTTAATTCCCCGTGATTATGTACAAATATTATCCTATACATTATTAGATAAAGAAACGTTTATAAATATATTTTCACATCCTAATTTCTCTGTACGACAAAATGCACATATTTTATTAATTTTTAGAATTGCATGGAAGTATATATATAGTGTTTATATATATATATATATATAGTTTTTTTTATTATTGTTATATATATATATAAATTTTTTATTATTGTTATATATATATAAATTTTTTATTCATTTTGCTTATAATATATAAACTATTATATATAGATTTCATGCATTCAGTCCATTGCACAGGCTTCTCGTTGACTGTTTACGTAAGGCGAAGAGTGCGTCATCCTCCTCTATTGGTACTCCTGCGTTGAAAGCCAAAGAATTCCTTTATCAAGTAAGTTTATATATAATTATTAGTTTCTTTTATATAAATATATACTTATTTTTTTATATGTTTTTTCTTAATATATTATGATATATTATATATATATATATATATATAGGTTAAGCAATATGAAATAACACGTTATATCACTCTAGTGAATACTAATACCAATGACCCTGATGTATATTATTATATTTTATTATTATTATTATTATTATTATTATTATTATTATTATTATTATTATTATTATTATTATTATTATTATTATTATTATTATTATTATTATTATTATTATTATTATTATTATTATTATTATTATTATATAGAAGGATTGTTACAATCATATAGAATATGATTTAGATTATTTTTTGGGTCAGATTACTCGTATAATTATACAAGAAGATCCGGAGTATCAACATACACAAATTATGTATATATATATATAATAATACTAATAAACATAATAATATATATTATTTAATATTTAAAGCATATTATATACCTTTAAAATATAATATATATATCTATAGTTCAATGTCTTTATCTATATATGAATATGCAAGCCATATATATAATATATTAGAAGGTAATCCTAATTATAATCAACCGCCTGAATCCTTAGATGTCAATGGTATTGTATATCAAACAAATTAAATTATATATATATATATATATATAAATATAATTACTATTATCTAACCAATTTTTATTTCTTAGCAACCTATTCATATTTATTCATTTTATTTTGATTCAAAATGTAAATAAATGTATATATTTTTTTCATTTTTAATTTTCTTTTTTCCTTTTTTATTTAATTAACTTTCTATTAATATAATATATGATTATTATAATATGTTTCTTATTATATATTTTAATCTAGTATATAATACTATCTTTTTCTCTTGTTTTTTCTTCCTTTTGTTTTTTTGTCATTTATTTTTATGATACTTTTTTTTTATTTATAGAATACTTTTTTTCATTTTCTTCTTTTTTTGACACTTTTATTATTTCCATCTATTTCTGTGTTTATCGTTTGTTTGTGCTGCTATTCTTATAGTTCAACATCTTTTTTTTTATATATATACATTAAATAATTTATATGTTTTTTTGCTCTGTTCTTTATTATCAGATTTCATGTAAATTGATTAGTGATGGTTTATTTATAAATAAATACGCATAAATGTTCTTATACAATAATGATCAACAAAATTTCATAATTATATTTTCAATACTTTAATAGTTACAATATAGGATACTTAAGATAAATATATTTAAAAGAAGAATAAAACATTATTATTGTATAGATTCTTATGAATAAAATAAAAAAATAAAAATAGAAACAATACCATTTAGTTTCTGGCCTTCTTTCTTTCAGCCTTAGTAACAGCATGATAACCGCTTCTAATTGTAGCAACAGAACGACGACCTCCACAAGAATGACAATCTAAGAAATAAAGTTTATTATCAGGATCACGAATAAGACTGGTATTCACAGAACGACAATTAGGACATACCAAATATATAGCTATATATATATATAGATAGATAACCAATATGAATAATAATTAAATTATGAATAATATAAATATAATAATATAAATATAAATAATATAAATAACATAAATAATATTAATATAGAAATATATTTTTTAAGAAGGGATTCAATCTTTGCAGTAACATATTTTCCTTTAATCATAAATTGATTCTTACCATCAATAGCACCCTCTGTACCTAATTCACTAAGAACAAAGCTTTGAACATGTTTAGGGTCTCTATTAATTTGTGTACAATGATCAAAGAAATTAGCCCAACATGTACGGGTAGTACCCACTCTCATTACTAGAAGAAGAATAGTTATTATAGTAATAATAATAAATGAATAGTATATTATTTATATATAGAATATAATAAATAGAAATAAATATAAATAGAATAAAAGCATTAAATATAAATCGAATAAATAGAAATAAATATAAATAGAAATAAATAGAAATAAATATAAATATAATAAAAATAATAAATATAAATAAATATAAATATAATAAAAATAATAATATAATATAAACATAATAAATATATACTAGTAAAAGGAGGAAGTTTAATCTTATTAACAACACTTTGACCACTTTCTTTATTAATTTGTTGATATACTAAATCTAATAATTCTTTATAAGTATAATATTCATCTCCAGCAGTTTCAGCAGTTAAATAAGCAGAATCATTTTGTTCATCCATATTGTTATCTATTTCTTCTTCTTCTCGTTCTCTCTTTCTAGTCTTCTTTAAGTTACTATCGCTAAAATAAGCAATCATCTATACAAAAAATATATAATGATTAAAAAAAAAACTCTTTATTTATGAACTAACTATAAACGATCTAAAATAAAACGCATACTTCTTCTTTAGCCTTTATATCCTGTTCAGTAAGGACAATTTCTTCTTCAGCAGGAGTAGCATCACCTTCTTTATCTTTCTTTTCATCCTTATCTTTCTTTTCTTTCTTTTCTTTCTTCTCCTTCTTTTCATCCTTATCTTTCTTTTCTTTCTTTTCTTTCTTTTCTTTCTTTTCATCCTTATCTTTCTTCTCCTTCTTTTCTTTCTTTTCCTTCTTTTCCTTCTTTTCTACAACGACTTCTTCTTTTTGGATTTCTTCTGTATCACTCATTCTCTTTTTACTAATTATATGAATTAATTATCTTTATGAAAAGTTTTCTTTGGTAATTGTATGGAATGAAATATTGCTGGGAATTCAAGAATTTAAAGGCTTTTCGCATTGTTCCCCTTGGAAATCGACTCTTACGGCTTCTTTTTTATTATTTTTTATTGCCGATTTTCTCTTGATATATGCTCTAATCAATGCAAAAAACATTAATCAGATTGATTATAATGTGTTTTTATGACCATTTAATAAATCACTTGCGTTTTTATTATGTCATTACATGCTAATCCACTTTTTAATAGCACATTATTAATATGAACTGTGTAAAAATTATATGTTACGTGATAATTATATTATATATATTAGTGAAATAAACAATTACAGTCTTGTAGATATATCTTTGGTGATTTTTATATCACTTCGACCATTCTTCTTATAGAAAACGCCTTCTATATATTCGCATGAAAGAATAATAGTGTTTCATGTAATAAAAAAGCTATTTGTAAGTTGCTTATATTATTTTATATATGCATTGTTGTTTGTGTATCATATTAATGATAATATATAGATAGATGATTTAGAATATAAACATATATGTATGTGAACCTAACAAAAATATTTGTTAATCATAAAATAATTCATTTATGACACAAATTTAGCAATATAAGAATAGATTCAATAATAATCATTATTCTAATTGCAGTATTCTCCATCCCATAGTTTTTCTAATGAATTATCACCAGGTAAACATCCTCTAAAATCACAGAGTCTTTTTCCTTTATCTATTTGTTTTATTTTATTCATTTCTTCTTCTGTTAATTCAAAATCTAAAATATTCATATTTTCGATCAATCGATCATTATGCATTGTTTTGGGTATTACTGCAGACCCTCTTTGAATCCCCCAACGAAGTACAATTTGAGCGGGTGTTTTATTATGATTTTTAGCTATTGTCCTTATTATTGAATTCTTTAATGGTTTCAGAGAATCACTCCTATGTGTATAGAATATTTTGAAGAGAAACAGAATTAAATATAATATATATATAATAATAATACTATACGCTTCATTTCCAAGTGGGAAATATGCTGTTACAGTTATATTATGTTGTTTACAATACTCTAGTGTTTCCCATTGTTGTAATAAAGGATGTAATTCTATCTATAAACAAATAAATAAAAAATACTATATATATTATGAAGTTTATAATATTATAATATATAGTAAAAGAAATGACAAAAAAAAAATACTATATAAACATGTATATATGATATTCTATAAATATAAATATTATAAAGCACGAAAAAGTGATAAAAATAAATAAAATGAAAACAAATATATATTATACTTGAAGATTAACAGGCATTATTGTGCACGAAGGTAAAAACTCTTTCATTTTTTTAACAGTAAAATTACTGATTCCAATATTACGAATTTCTTTCTATATTATATATATGTAATTTTTAAAATCAAAGCATATATATATGTTTCAATACTTTTTCAACAAGTTTTTCTAATTCTTTCCATGTATTTGCCATTCTTTCTGGATTCCATCTATATTCGTGAAAATGATATATTCAATAAAAATATTGATTTCTGTAGATACCCTATCAGTTCCATAGGCTGATTGTGTGTCTCTTCATGAACTAAGAATTCATAGGGCTGATGAATAAGATATAAATCAATATAATCTAATTGGAGATTCTTTTTACTTCGTTCAAATGCTTTAGAAACACGTCTTGGATCTAAATCGTCACTACTATATATTTAAATGATAAATTATTGTATATTAATAGTCTATATAGAATATTTGTAAAAAAAAATAATAATATAACTTTGTTGTAAAAAATAAAATAATATAACTTTGTTGTAAAAAAGATATAACTTTATTGTAAAAAATATAATTACTATAACTTTGTTGTAACAAATAGATCTTCACGTTTGACAATTCCATCAACAATTGCTCTTTGAATTGCCTGGCCTACTTCTTTTTCGTTTGAATACATGGATGCAGTATCAATTGATCGATATCCAAGTTTAATAGCTTGATAAATTATATTGATTCCTTCATGACCTTGAATTAAGTAAGTACCTAATCCAAGTGAAGGCATTGTATATCCATTTAGAAATTTAAGAGTAGAGATACTCATATTGATTATTAAGATATTCAAAAGTAAGATATAATGTGAAGAAGATATAAAAAAAATCATTAAAAAAAGTATTCGATTTGTCAAACTGACTATATATTTGTTTCTCTTACAAAATTGACCAATGATTTATAAAAACATAATGTGTTTCCAATATTTTTGAAATATAAACCTTCTTTTTAGTTTAATTTTTCTTATAAAAAAAAAATAACAATTAAATTGATTAGCTCTTTTATATAATAGTAAATATTATTAAAAAAATAAATTGCCCGATATATATATACAATTCTTAAAAACAACAATATACATGTGAATAATAGAATAAATATACAAAAAATGAAAAAAATATTGTTTACAAAAAGTCTTCAATATCAATAATAGTAAGTAAATATAGTAAGATACTACCTCCAGCTATTAAATAAAAGTTACGATTACTTTTTCTGTCAATATGAACAATTTCTTCTCCTTCTTTTTCTTCTGTTTTCTTCTCTATATATAGTATTATATGCATAATTTATAATATTAATAAAGAAATAATAATTGATTTTATTTGTATATATATACCATCTTGTCTCCATTCATTATCTTCAATTGGAGTGGCTATAATAATAAGTATAAGTATAATAATAGCAAGTATAATAATAATAATCAGTATAATTATAAGTATAATAATAATAATAATAAGTATAAGAATAATAATAGCAAGTATAATAATAATAATAAGAAATATATATATATATACCAGAGTTAATAGAATAAGGTAGACAATCATCACTTGAAGAAGCATGTGCCGATATACGTAAATTATAATAATGCTAAATATATATGTATATAGAATAAAATACTAATGTATAATACATATATAGCTATTTCTTTTAAAAAAGTGAATATATATATATATATATATACAATCCATGGATTTCTCGAAACTTCTTCTCCAAAAGCAGCAGAGAAATACTGTTTCATAATTCGTTCATAATAACGAATTAAATGATCAAAATCTTTTAATAATGTTTTTAAACCAGAAGAAGATAATTGTAATTGAGCTATTAATCCAAATAAATAAGCATCTAACGTTGAAGGTCTTTATATATATATATACATAATTATATAATATAGATAAAAATACATATATTATTTTATTAAAAAAAAAAATAATACTATTTATTAAACTATATATCAATATACTTTTCTCCATATATATAATTATTATATCCTAATTTTGTTTCAAATGTACGTAAATATGAAGATAATTTATATAGATTCTATATATATATATAATTAAATAAATAATATAAATAATATATATATATAGTAATACTTCATTATTATTTGTATATCCTTTTAATTTCAATTCATGATTTAATGATTGAGATTTAGTTAATATATAATAACTATATATAATAATAATATATAATAAATATATATATATATATATATATATATATATATACAAGTTATAAGGGAAAGAGAGTAGTTTTATATAGGGCCATAAATCAGTTGTTAAATTATTTGTTACTTGCCATTTTCGATATTCATATAAATATTGTAAAGAATCGTTTATAAGAGCAATAAATGCAAGACTATCAGATTGCTGTTCTGGACTTATATTACAATCAAGGTCAACAGCCTACAAAATAATAATCAAACAAATAATTATGAAAAAATTTGAATATACATTTTCTTTTAAATAAGATATTATATCTGAATTAGGAATTAATTTGTGTCCATCTTGTAAAACAGGTACTTTACCTTTATGTACACAATATATAAAATAAATATATTATTGTAAGCATACCAACAGATACCATATTCATATAATGGATGTTTTCTTCAGTATAATCAATATTTGCAAATCTCATATAGGCCTAGAATGTATTTAAAATAATTTTTTGAATATCTATATAGCAAATTATTATCATACATGTATTGTCCATGCATATTCATTTTGAATCAAGTGATAAGGAACTTTAATTGCTTCTTCAATATTCATTTTTTAAGTATTGATCGTATCTAAAGAAGTTCTTATAAGTATAGAAATACATATCTTATTACTCAGAGATAAATTGGTTGTAAAAGAAGAGATATTCAAAAAATATTGAAAATTCTAAGAAATTCTTGGAAATTTGAACATTTCTCTTTTTCTTTTTTTTCCAAAAATAAATTAGAAATTTTGGCGACTTTTGATCAAATTCTCGCTATTTTTGGGAAGAATCTACTTTTCATTTTCTGGTCATAGTATAGTTTCATATATCACTTGATCTCTTTGTGTAATCATCTGTTGTTTCTGTAAGAATTAAACATGTTACGAGCTGTCAATGTCATAACAAATCTTCTTGCTCCTAAAGCTTTTTCTATTGCTCGTGCTTTGCCTTCTGTTAGCACCTTCAATGGTTTAAGATTCGCTTCTTATGAAAGAAAGAAGCCTCATTGTAATATTGGTACAATTGGTCACGTTGATCATGGTAAAACTACTCTTACTGCTGCTATTACTAAAGTTCTTGCTGAAAAGAACTTTGCTCAATATACTGCTTATGAAAATATTGATAAAGCTCCTGAAGAAAGAGCTCGTGGTATTACTATTAACTCTTCTCATGTCGAATATGAAACTGAAAAACGTCATTATGCTCATGTCGATTGTCCTGGACATGCCGATTACGTCAAGAATATGATTACTGGTATTTTTATATAAATATAAGTTTTTGTAAATTTTCTTTTAAAATAAATATTGATTATTATTATTATATACTTAAACTATAGGTGCTGCTCAAATGGATGGTGCTATTTTAGTCGTTTCTGCTGCTGATGGTCCTATGCCTCAAACTAGAGAACATATCTTATTAGCTAGACAAGTATTTATATTATTATATTTATATGTTTTTATATTATTATATTTATTTTTTAAAATTATTCATTATTGTTATGTTTATTATTATTTTATTATTATTACTTTATTGTTATATTTATAATAATACTAATAATATATATATATATAGGTTGGTGTTCCTTCTATTGTTGTATATATGAATAAATTAGATCAAGTTGATGATAAGGAATTAGTAGATTTAGTTGAAATGGAAATTCGTGAATTATTATCTTTCTATAAATATCCTGGTGATGATATTCCGATTATTAAGGGATCTGCCTTAGCTGCCATTGAAGATAGAGATCCTGAAATAGGTAAAGAATCTATTATAAAGTTGATGGATGCTGTTGATAGTTATATTCCTATTCCTAAGAGAGATGTAGATAAGGATTTCTTATTACCCGTAGAAGATGTCTATAGTATTGGTGGTCGTGGTACTGTTATTACCGGCAGAGTAGAGCGCGGGAAAGTGAAGGTTGGGGATAACCTTGAAATATGTGGTATTAAGAAAACTATTCCTACTACTTGTACTGGTGTATATTATATATTATATATTATTATATATTATTATATATTATATTCATTATATATTATATTCATTATATTTATTATATTTATTATATATTATATATTATATATATTATTATATTCTTTATATACTTAATATTATAATAATGTTTATTATATATTATTATTAAATGAATACTATATATATAAATAGGTGTTGAAATGTTCCATAAGTCTCTCGACGAAGGTTTAGCTGGTGATAATATTGGTGTTCTTCTTAGAGGTGTTAAGAGAGAAGATGTATTTATATATATAAGATATTTATTATTATTATATTAATAAATAATAATAATAATAATAATAATAAATAAATATAATAATAATAATAATAATAATAATAATAATAATAATAATAATAATAATAATAATAATAATAATAATAATAATAATAATAATAATAATAATAATAATAATAATAATAATATATATATATATATATATATATATATATATATATATATATATATATATATGTATTCCGTGGTCAAGTATTATGTAAGCCTCAAAGTGTAAAAGTACATAATAAATTTGAAGCTGAAGTATATGCTCTTACTAAGGATGAAGGTGGTCGTCATACTCCTTTTATGTCTAATTATAGACCTCAATTCTTTATACGTACTGCAGATGTTACCGGTAAAATCACTCTTCCTGAAGATAAAGAAATGGTATATATAGATTTATTTATTTATTTATATTAATTTATTTATTATATTATTTAATTATTTTTATTATTTTAATAATTACTTATAATAATAATATATATATATATATATATATATATATATATATATATATATATATATAATAAATATAGGTCATGCCAGGAGATCATGTAAAGATGTCTGTAGAATTAATTCAACCAGTTGCTCTTGATGAAGGCCTTAACTTTGCTATTAGAGAAGGTAATAAGACTATTGGTGCTGGTGTAGTTAGTAAAATATTAGATTAAACATTATGTATTTAATAAATATATATTAATATCATATTCGAAAGCTATATAAATATACATAGGGGTTGAATTATTTATATATATTGTTTTTATTTTATTTTTACATTTTTATTTATCCTCTAATTTCTAATATATATATTCTTTGTTAATTCTAGTTTTTTTTTTATTATTCAATTAAGTATTTTTTATATATATAAAATATTTAACGTAAATGAACAAAACTTTTAAAAGAATTGAAATATTTTTTATATAAAGCAAAACCAAAAAACAAACAAACAAAAGAAATAAAAAGTGCCTCTTATACTATATATATAAATATATTTATAAGAAATACTAAAAGACAAAAACCTAACAAGAAAACAACTAAATAATGAATTATGTAATAATAATATTATCTTTTAATGTAGATTGAATCCATCATTATCATTATCATCATCATCATCATCATCATTATCATCTTCATCATCATTATCAAATATAGTTCCTTTTGTTGTTAAATGTAATATATCTATTATAGGAACTACCCCTTCTTCTAAGAAATAATCTTGTCTTTCTTTTTCTATAGGTATATATAATCCTTTTTTCATTTGATCTTTTGTCCAGGATTCTAACAAACCATTTAATAAAGGAAACCAATCATAATTAAGACTATATATATATATATATATATATATATATATTTTTTTTTATTAATATTGCTATAATTATATAGAATTAGTATAGAATTTAATATAAAATATATACAGTTCTAATTCATCTGAATCTTGCTGAATATTGATTAACTGCTGTTTAATTAACTCTTCAGTTTCTGTTTTAGATTGCTATATTTAATAGATATAAATATATATAAATATAAATATAAATATATATATATATACTTCATATTTATCAAGCCTTTCTTTTTCATTTGGTTTTAATGAATTAATATCGTTATTAATTATGTTAATAAATAATTTTAATAAAAGTTATAGAATAATAAAAGTAATAGAATAAATATATTAATAAAACAATAAATATAATAATAAATATAATAATATATACCGTTATTATATATAGAGATCATTTGAATTAATTGATTTCTTTTTTCTCTTAAAATACTTAATTCACTTTTATGAACACAAAATATATGTATATCTTTCATATAATCTTTTGTACTAAGAATATATATATATATATATATAGAATAGAATAAAAAAATGATACTCAATAAGAAAAAATAATAATAATAAATACTTAATTAAAGAAGCTATATATTTTTTAATACACTGATAACCAATTTCAGCCATTTCTGAAGTCATCTTAGTATCGTTTAAAGGACTGATTTCAAATTCAGATAATTTTTCAGCACCATCTTTTAAAGAATCAATTACATAGATATTCCCGTGGTTTTGAACAACAGAAAAATAATGAGGAATTTCATCCTAAAAAAGTATATATAATTATATAAGTAAAGAATAATAATATATAATTAACGAAACATAAATAGAAAATAAAAATATAATATATATTAATGTAAATATTTATAGATATTAATATAAATAATAATAATATATATACGCTCATATCTTCAGCAATAGACATTAATTCTGTAGGATTATAATCATGAAAGAAACTATTATTAATATTCTGAATTGTTTTATTTTCAGTTATATTCATAGCTATATAATAATAATAATAATTATTATTATTTTTTTTATTATTAATAAAAGGACATACTTAGATCAAATACATTCAAAACATAGGAGATTGAATAAATTGAGTGTAATAAATCATCTATATAATAATAATATAATAATAAATAAAAAAATAAATATAAATAAAATAATAAATAAAATAATAAATAAAATAATAAATAAAATAATAAATAAAAATATAAATAAAATATATAATAAAATATATAATAAAATATATAATAAAACAATAAAATAAAATAATAAATAAAAATATAAATAAAATAATAAATAAAATAGCCATACTATGTTCAATTAATGAAGGATTATTTAAGAGAAGAGATAGTATAGCAAGTGTTCCACAAGAGTTACAAGTAGACTAATATCTTATAAATAAATAAAATATAAAAATAGATTTACTTCTGATAGAAAAATAGGAGAGTCTTTTTGATTCTTCTTTCTAGATTTTATATCATATAGATCTTCATCTTCTGTTTGTTGAACATAATCGGCATTCTCTTCATTCATATATACAATATACCCATAAATGTCTTGAAAGCTCTTTATTATTTCTAAAGAATCGGCCTTAATTTCTGTTACTTCTACATTATTGATTTCTAATTGTTTAAAATATGAATCAAAGACACTTTTTTTTGGAGGTAGATCGTTCCATATAAATTGTTTTGTAGTGCTTAACACATAATCATCATCATTAAAATCTTGCATACTCATCATATTGAATAATATAAAAAAATTTAAATATAAAAATATTCTTTCGAAATAAAACGAAATTACATCGTCTCTACCCATAATTTCCTTGGGAATCTTTTTTTGTGGTCAAACCACCCACTTTTTCTTTGTAAAAGATCAAAAGACTTTTAAAGTGATATTTCACCTTTATATTGACTATATATTTGATTTTTAAATAAGAATGGCTGATCAAGCTCTTGAACAAAAGATTATAAAACAAGTTGAATTTTATTTTAGCGAAGCTAATTTAAAGAGAGATAAATTTATGCAAACTACTATTGCTAACGATGCTGATAAAGCTGTCTCCATCGACACTTTAATGACTTTCAATCGTTTAAAGAAACTCTCTGAAGATAAAAACGTTATCATTGAAGCTCTTAAGAAATCTACTGAACTTACTGTACGTAGAATGTATTATTGTCGTTTTTTTTATCATTTTATTCTTATTTAGTTTTTTAACATATATTTTTTAAAATTGAAATACGTTTATATTACCTATATGCTTTATGTAGTTAACTGAAGATTCTCAAAAAGTCAAGGCTACTGTTATTCCTACTCAAATTGAAAAGAATGCTAATTTATGTGTTCATCTTCGTGGTTTCCCTTTAAGTTGTAATCTCGATGATATTCTTAAGGGATTAGAACCTTATGGTGCTGTTCAATATATTGAAATGAGAAGATTTAAAAATAAAGATTTTAAGGGAACTGTTAATGTTGAATTTAAGACTGAAGTATATTTATATTTATTTTGTTTATTATATTTATGCTTATTTTGATTATGTTTATTATTATGATTATTATTATTATTATTATATATATATATATAGGAAGAAGCTAAGGCCTTTTTAGAAAAGACTATTATGTTTGCTGGACAAGAAATTACTGATAAATCACTCTTGTATATATTATTATTATATTTATTATATTTATTATTATTATTATATATATATATATAGATCTACTCACAATGAAGAAAAGAAGAAGGCTGCTGTATATATATAATAATAATAATAATAATAATAATAATAATAATAATAATAATAATAATAATAATATATAGTCTAAATATGCTATGCGTCCTAATTCTCTTCTTAAACTCACTGTTGAACCTGATGTTACTAAGGAAGAAATACTTACTATATTAGAACCATATCAATGGACTAATTTCTTCTTATATTTTATTCAAGGTGATAAGCATTGTATTGCTAGATTAGAAAATAAAGATAAATGTGAAGAAGCTAAAGCTCAATTATTAGATGTTCTCGTTAAAGGAAAGAAAATACGTCCTTTTATTTTAAGAGGTATATATATATATATATTATTATTATTATACTTATTATAATAAGTATAATCATAATAAATAATAAGTACAATAAGTATAAGTATAATAATAATATATATAGGTAAACAAGCTAATGATGCCTGGTCTAAGGTTAAAGCTGCCATGCAAGCGGAAGAACAACAAGCACAAGAACCTAAAGAAGAACAACCTGCTTCTGTTAAGAGACCTGCTGAAGAAGAAACTGTTGAAGATAATAAGAAGACCAAACAAGAAGAAGAAGAAAAACCAACTGAACCAGAAGCTCCTAAAGAAGAAGAAAAACAAGAATAAATATATATTCCAATCATAAATATATATATATATATCTTTTTTTAAATAATTCTTTTCGAGTGAATTCTTTTATACTTATTTTTATAAAATTAATATATTGTATGTAATGCTTTGATTGTTATAAAAGTAATATCTCATTTATATTGTATTGTTTTATGATTCCTTATATAAAATATATATTTCTACAAATAAAAATGATACACAACTTTCAGCAAAACAATTTCGTCATTAATTAATTTGACCAGAAACAGAATTCTTTTTTGCCAGTCAAATTTCTCAATTTTTTTTATAACTATTTTGACGTTTAATTCTGAATGAATATACATCTTTATATAGTTATTGGATTGTCAGTCACTTTATGTGTTGCATCTATTGTTGGCTTATTTCTTAATTTTGGAAAACTCAATGATTTCTCATTAGATAGTATGATGTATACTAGTGATGAATATAAAAAAGTCTCTTTGTTCTATAAGGATAGTTTCGGAGAAGATTGGGGATACGTATATCTTTGTTTATATCACTTTTTAAAATAATCTTGTCAATTTCTTTAGAATATGTTTAGTATTGAAAGTGATGATCTTATGAACACTGAAGCCATGCTTGAATTATTCAAATTTCATGACGATCTTCTTGCTCTTCAAGTTGAAGATCCTGAAACAGAGTAATTCATTTTTTTATATGTTTATCCATAAATTTTGGAATCATTTATTTATAATAAATAGTGAAATTATTCAATATGAAGATATTTGCCTTGAAGTCAAAGAAGGTGTTTGCTTTATTCAAGTATTTATAATCATTTTTATTACATTCTTTTTGATATATATACTTATATTTACTTATACCTTTAGTCACCTTTACAATTTTGGAGTTATTCGAATTCTACATATTTAATGGACCCTCAACCCCGCCATACCGCTTATTGCCAAACAGATAATCTGCCCTGTTTTGATGATAATACTATTCCTATTGAAGTATATATATATATATTTTTTAAGAAGATATAGTATTAGTTTATATATTTACTCTTGTTATAATATTTATTATTATTATTATATAGTTACCTTTTATTTATGGTAATGATTCCGTTAAGACTGAAGACAGTATATATATATATATATATATATATATTATTATTATTATTATTATTATTATTATTATTATTATTATTATTATTATTATTATTATTATTATTATTATTATTATTATTATTATTATTATTATTATTATTATTATTATTATTATTATATAGGAGAAATGGGAAGAGTACCTACTGCTTTTACTGTATATTTAACAGATATGAACAAATTCCCACGGGAATCCTTGATATGGAATAAAGCACTTTTTCAATATGATTATTCAAAATATCAATATATTCATTTAACTCCATTTAGCATGCAAAATGCGTTAGATGAAAACATCGATCACGTGTATATGGGGGCTCCATGTGGAATACTATCTCTTATTTTATTATTTATATTTATTTATATTGTTATTTACAGATGGATTAAAGATATAAATTCATATAAAAAGTATATATAATATATAATAATAATAATAATAACATATATATATATAGGTTTATTATTCCTTTTATCCCTATGGCATATATATTTATTACTATGATTACTTGTGTTGGAATCAAATTTATTATGTATATATTATTATTATTATTATTATTATTATTATTATTATTATTATTATTATTATTATTATTATTATTATTATTATATAGTCCAGTATTATCTGTATTAGATTTACTCCCCTGTTTATATGTAATTCCCATGATTATTACGTATATTTCTTTGGAATCTATGTATATCTATTTGGATTGTATGAAATCACACAATAATAAGTATATATATATATATAATGTTTATATTATAATTATAAATAATATATCTTATATATATATAGATTTTATAATACTATATATGATTATATATGTTGTATCGTTCAAATTATATTCATTCTTTTCATCACTTCATTCTTTGTTCCTGACTCTTTTGGTATATATATACTATTATTATACATAATCTATAATGATAATACTATTAATATTACTATTAATATAAATATTTATTATATATCTTCTTTTATTCTCTATACTATTATTATTTATTTATAGCAAGCACACTTTCTTCTCTATCTATATATACATTCATTTCTCTTCTTTTCCTTCTTTTCTTCTATATCCCTTTATTACAATTATTTATACCTGAATCAAATTCATCTATTCCCGCGGTTATTCCTGAAGAATCACAAAAAGAAGATAAATTAACCATGTTATTACCTGCTTCTCCTCTTTCTCCTACTCCTATCTCACATAATATTAATAATAAACCTTCATTAGGTAAATATATATATATTATTATTATTATTATTATTATTATTATTATTATTATTATTATTATTTATTAATATATATATAGTGAAAATAGCATTATCTTTTGTTTCTCCAATTCTTATTGCTATTCTATGTTGGTATATATATATATATATATATATATGCTACCATGAACAATATATATAGTACATTCATTTTCATGAATATTTCATCAGAGTTCCCTTTAAAATCATTGGCTCCCAAGGGAAGTTCAACTGAGCACTTTTTAGATTTAATGTATAAGCATATGAATATAGGTATACCCGTTTGGTGGGGATTAGATATCAAAGATGTCCCAGAAGATAATATAGAGTATATATATAATCTTATTATTTATATCTATAATAGTATTTTATATATATTAATAATAATAATAATTATTATTATTTATAGATCTTTATTTTCTGTTTTAAATAATACTATTTCAACAGACCCTCTTTCCCTCCCTGGGGGATTGGCGCTCAGTTATATGGGGGATTATATTTGGCTTGAAAAGAAATGTCCTGCTTTAAATCAAACTGGTGGTCACGTGATTGATCGTTTCTATGATTTTGTGTCCAATGAAATATGTCAAACGTCATGTGAAAGTTGTACTGATGAACCTCTTGAAGATTTTGATTGTCCTCCTTCTCTTGCGACATTAGGAAATTGTGATAATGCTATTCTTATATGTGCTATGGCTCTATGTAATTTACAAGGAATATATTCATATGAATTGCCTCTTAATTCGTCTAAACTTCCCGCCATTTCTACTCCCGCTAAGCACGTGCCATCCCTCCGTCAGTCATTCTCTCTCCCCTCTTCTCTTCTTATTTCATCCAATCATTCTACTGTGTCTCGTCTGTTAATGTTTACTAAACCAATTAGATCTGATTCGCATTTAACACAAATGAGTGAACAACTTCACGTGACTGAAATTAATAATGTTCCTATTTTCAAACATTCTATGCTTGCAGTGTATATATATATATATATATATTATTTTTATATATATTATTTTTATATATCTATTGTTCTCTTAATATACATATATAGACTCTATTCACATTTATCAGAGATTCCCACGATTATATATATGTTATTAGGAATGATTATCTTAATAACCGTATTAACCTCTCTTGCTCGTAAGTGTATATATACATATATAAAAAAACAATTTGAACTCTCGTTTTTTGAAGGAATCACTGCAGTTACTTGTGTGTGTCTTGTATTCACTATACCTCTATATTATTCTTCCTATAATTATTTTTCTATCTCTTATCTCCTTTATAATCTACCTCTCCTCCTCTTCTTCTCTTTTAATATATATGGATCTATATCTATTCCTTTATCTACTTATATATATATATCGTTATACTTGATATGTATATTCATTATTCCAAATCTATTTGCAACTAGCCCTGTATATATTATTATTATTATCATTTATTCTTTATAGTTTTATATGTATATTAATATTATTATTATTATATTATTATTATTATTATTATACTATTATATTCCTATAATACTATTCTATATATTTTTCAAGTATAAATAGAAAAATTATAACTTATTATATATATATATATATATATATAGTTATTAAATACGTTTTATTCAATTCCTGAATTATTGAGTTTAATATATATGGTTATTTGCGGTATTTATTCTAAATATATATATAGATTATTTTACGTGAATGGAAACCAACAATAAAAACGTATACTTTTTCTTCATATATTCTTTTAATTTTTTTAATAATGGGCTTTATATTTTCATAATTAGTTTTGTTTTATGTATATATATTTTGATAATATGATAGTATAATGTATAAAAACCAAAAATAGTAGCTTTCATTTATATTTATAAAACTTCATAACTATATAAAGATAAAAAACGTTTATATAGTTCATTTAAAATAATATATAAAGAGAGAATTTTTTTAAAATTTCAAGAAAAAGCTAAGAATAATCTTAACCAAACTACTATCTGATAGTTAAAAACTTAAAATTAATTAATATATATATTCAGAACAATACTAAAATCTAGTTAAAACTATAAATATACAATTTATAAAAAATATAGCTTATATATTTATTATATAAATAATATTTATATATAAAAACCACTCCAAAGGGAAATAAAATAATAAATTAAAAAGAGAAAAATTATATAATTTATATATATAATAATAAAAAATTAAAAAAATAAAATGGAAAAAGAAACAACTGACTAAGGAATACAGAAATGATACTCATTATTATTATTCAATGATAATAAGAATAAGAATAGTGAATAAAGACTATTTTAATATATAATATATATTGATCGAAAAAAATAAATGAATTTTCAATATATATATTTATATATGTTTAGGATATAAAAAACAAAATAAAAATGAAATGAATAAATGTGAAAAAAAAAGATGAGAATAAAATATCGCAGAGTTATATTGAATAACAATGAATAAATAATATATTTATATATTCATTAAAAACATTGTAATTAAAGAATCATTTAAAATGAAAATGAAAATGAAAATAAAAAAATAATCTAAAGAAATATATATTTTCTATTAATATATATAAGCAATAATAAATAAAAGAAAAGAGAGTAATCTATAAAGGATCTCGAATAAAGCAAAACGCAATAGAAAAAAGTTAAAGAAATATATATATAAATATATAGAAGGAAAAGAAGAAAAAAAGAAGTTTGTTCTGAATGTTTATATAATGTTAATATATCTAGTTGTAAGATAAAATCATATATATATATATATATGATTTGTTTAAGATAAAGTGAAATACAAGATGAAACAAAAAATATAAAAGAAAGTGATTATTCATCTATATATAGAGATAATAGTATATATAATAGTAGTAGGAATAATAATAATAATATATATATATATATATATATATATATATATACAATTATGAAGGTGATTTAAAATGTTTAAATTGAACTATAGACCTCTATATATATATATATATATAATGAAATACTATCATATATATTAAAAATAATAATATATTATTTATATATACAGTTAAATGATATTCTTGTTTCTTTAATGAAAATAGAATTTCTTCTTGATCTGCCGCCAAATGGTCTTCTGTTGCCCGCTCAAATTGATCCCTTTCGACCGTTAAATCAGAGTTTAAATCAGTTAATAAAGGATTATAATGATAACTATATATATATTATAGTAATTATAATTATATATATATATATATATATATATATATATATATATATATATATATATATATATATATATATATATATATATATATATATATATATATACTGAAAATGACGTTGATTTTTGCTTGTCTATAGATAAGTAATAATAATAATAATAATAATAATAATAATAATAATAATAATAATAATAATAATAATAATAATAATAATAATAATAATAACCTATAATAATAATAACCTATAATAATATATATACTTCTTCATGAATAATGGTTTCAGCTTTTGTTAAATAACGTCTATATTTTTGAAGGAAATGATTGGATACCAGAATAAAAACAACCAGTAAAACAGCACCAACAATTATAGCCACCCATTGTATAACGTAAAAACTGCATTAAGAAATAATATTTCGTATAATTATATATATATATATATATATAAGGATATAATTATATAGAAGGGAGTGACATATACATATACATATATAGGATTATATATAATAGCATATATTCCAACATGATCCACAGTAGATATATATCTATATATACATATATATATATATATATATATATATATATTCGTTTAAAACAAATATAATAATAATATATATATTTATCTCCTGAATAAACAACAGATGACGCACAACTCCACGTGCTTGATGACAAATTATATTGGCCAAGACACCTATATATATTCAAAATTATATATATATATATATATATATATATATATATATATATATATACATGTGCTCAGGAGGAATATTATTATCTATAAGGAAGAAATATAAGCCAATAGGAATTCGAAATTGTTCGTCAAATAGAATTTCCTTATTAGTTGTCACGTGAGTCATAGATATTTTCAAAGCAACAGATATTAGTGTTTCTTGTACGGTCAACAAAGTAGAAGATGTGTCATTGTTAAGATGAACAGAATAACCGCGGGAAAATAAAGAATCAGGAAGAGGTGTCACGGATAATAACACATTTGATGCTATATATATATATATATATATATATAGAATACATACGATAATGATAGAGAAATCCCCACGGGAGTATCATGGAGAGAAGATATATATGTCGATCGTAAAGGACTTGAAGTGGCGCCAACGTATTGGCGGTCAACGTAAACCGTAAGGGGAGCGGTGAGGGATACCTTGAGGGACGAGCACATGCTATATATATAGATAAATAGATATATAAATATAAGAAAATATATATGAATAATAATTATGTATATATATATATATATATACTTCCTCCAATACAGCTAGAACCGCAAGTTGATAAAATAGCAAAATCATCTGTAAACATATAAGGTAATAAGTCGACGCACGTGCTATTGGAACACATATAAGTACCTGCTCCACACCCAAAGAATGACTCGCAAGTCACATGACAATCACCTGATGCACATAACTGTGTTCCTTCAGGACATGCTATACAGAATAATAGTATATATGATTTCAATAAATATATATATAATAAAATGTCATTATATATATATATACTAGGATGTATATTAGTGTTACATTCCGATGGGGTCTCTACGCACGATCCGTCATAACAACGCGTCGGTGTTAAACGCGGGCAAGATGGAACTGGCGGGCAAATATCATAAGAAAGAGCACACTATATAATAATAAAATAGATATATATATAATAATATATATATAATAATATATATATAATAATATATATATATAATAATATATATATACAGATCCATCCCAGCATTGAATTTCATTGTTATCACATGTATAAGAGGGACATAATGAGGGTTTAGAGACACAATTACCAAAAGCACATGGATCTAAGTATAAAATAATCGTTAAATATATATATATATATATATATATATATATATATATATATATATATACATGGTGAATAATCTAAGCAATAGGATAATTTACAGAAATAGCCGTTACCAACACACGTACCATCAGGACATTTGATTGGACGACCCACTGGACAGACATCTAATGTATAAACACAAGGGAATTCTTTTCGAACACACGTAAGATCAGAGCACGTGCGATCATCTAGCGAGCATGATGAAACATAAGGACAAAGGGAAAAAGATATAGAGCACGTGCCATCAGAACACAAATAGGGAGAAGATGAAGGACACATTGTATTGGCACTATTATTATGATATATATATAAATAGTTATAGCTAAGTAGAATAATATATATATATACGGGCATCGAGGACTGCTTTCATCACTCGCACGTGCTACACATGTGCCATCTGCACATTTATATGGAAATAATGCTGAACAAAATGATTGTGTTCTACACATTTTAAATGATGTAGCGAATGATCCATCTGGACATTGAAATAATGATTGTGTTTTAGTGTTCGAAGGATTATAAGATACAATACATTTTGAAGGATCCTATATATATATATATATATATAGAATAAGTATTATTGAAGAATGATTAATAGAATATATATATATATATATATATATATACAGTTGTGCATTCTCCAGTATGGCATTTAAATGGATTTGAAGGAAGGCAATTATTCATATTATAACAATTCCTGTGGGAATGAGAACAAGTACCATCAGAACATAAATAAGGAAGATCTATATATATATAATATATATATATATATGTTATATATATAATATATATTATATATATATACAAACAGGGCAATTTTGTGAATTATAATCACCTTGAAATAATTCAGGAGAACAAGTATTCCTATCATTACTATATATATATATATATTAGCATTATTCATGTTACTATATATATATATATATATACAGAAATGGTGCATCATGTGTACAGATGGTAACAGCTTCATAATAATCAACGTATTCCCGCGGAACACACATACTTTCATAAAATCCTTTTTGAACTCTATATATATATATATATATATATATATATATATATATATATACCTAGTAAATGTTGGAGATAGGCACGTATTAACCGCGGGACAAGCATCAAGAGATGACATACCTATGTATACATATATGTATATATATACAATATATATATATATATATATACATATATTATTATCACATCGATAAGGAGTTTCAACATTACACGATACAATAGATATACACTATATATATATATATAAAGTTAGAGTATATAAATACTAGATTAATATTAGAAACACATTCTCCATTAGCACATTCGATTGGCTTATTTGAGGGACACAATCCTGTATGCACGTGCGTGGAATCACAATATTGATATGATGGAACACATTTACCTGTTGCACAGTAGTACTCTCCCGCGGGACACAGTGTTTGAGTTAGACAATTGTTAATAGCTATATAGATATATTGAGTAATAGAAAAAAAATAAATTCTTATATATATATATACAATTTGTGCATTTTCCAGATGCACATTTGAACGGATTAGTTGCGTCACATCCATCGGCATTCACACACTGTGATTGTTCTCTGCACGATCCATCGGGACACCGTACAAATGGTGAATCACATCTTGGAAGAGAAGGAAGAAACTGAATATATTCGTACGAAGAGGGATAGCAACAACTTTCGTACGTGCCGTTACAGCAAAGTCTAACGTAAGCATATGTTTCTTGTAGTGAATCCCATCGAGGACATAAATAAGGTGTGTCACAGACTTCTCGACATTCTATTTGCTGTTGAGCACATGTTCCATCGGGACACAGTATCGGTGAATATAAAGGGCACGTGCGTTTGGGACACAATGCTTCATCAGGAACACAAGTTGCATCATTACATAAAATCTATATATATATATAATATAATAATGTTATGATTATATATATATATATATATATATATATATATATATATATATATATATATATATATATATATATATATATATATACATATCCAAGAGGACAAAAGTCCCCAATAATATCTTCACAAAAAGTTGTATATAGAGAAGGAAGTGAATACATATATAGTGAAATTGTGTTCGATGACGCATTGGGGATAGTGTGACATACAAAATCTGAACATAAAACTTCATTTGATTTACCTATATATATATATAATATAGTATAGAAAAAAGAGAAACAACTATATATATATATAGAATACATTGTGTAATAGAAGGACAGTCAGTTTGTGAAGCGACGCACTGATTCGTCAGACAACGATAGGGACGATTTACCGGGCAAACTTCGCGGGAAGAACAATCAGCAGGATTCTTAACACATCTTCCAGAGGAACACAAATAGGGGTATTTCGTGGAACACATAGGAACAGTATTACAAGATGTAATAGATGATTGGCAGGTTCCATCGGGACACAATACTTGATTGTACAGACACGTGTCGAGAAGTGTGCAATCGGATAGGGAGGAATGGCACGTGTGATCGGAACACAAATAGGGGGATGTAATAGGACAGAAGGCGGCAAATGCATGTGGCGGGTAATTATAATTATAAGAAGACGCAGGAGGACATGGATAATTAATATATCTATTTATATAATATATTTATTTATGTATATATATATACCTTTGATTACATATATCTTTAACGATAGTCATTTTATTAGTGACGCACTGATAATAGAGTTCGTCATATAACGGACATTGAGAGAGAGGCAGGCATTCGTCACCGCAATAGACGAGGGACGCGTCATCGCACGTGCATGGGCCAAACTATATATATATAAATGTATATAAATGTATACAGAATGATCTGTAAGAAGAGATGTGACGCATGGTTCGTAATCTGGAGGATAGCCTATCAAAATATCTCGTTCAGTTTCGTTAAATTTCCTGCAGGATCCGTCATAACATTGGAGAGAGGGTGGAATACATATCTATATACATATATATGTATGTATATATATAATATATATATACTATTGTAGATGGGCATTGATATTCAGAAGGTGCGCACGTGCCTGAGTTACAGAGCACGTGACCTGAAGGGCACTCATGATGTGGAATACAATAATCTATATTTTCTACACAACTATATATATATAGAAATCAATATATATATATATATATATATATATTTACGATCCATCATCACACCGTACTGGAAGTGTTTTTGGACATAACCGTGGAGAAACACATAAATTGGCTTCTTTAACGCAATTTCCCGAGGGACATCGTACTGGTCTATGTTTTGGGCATAAGAAAATAGATATATTCGTATATATAGATAAAGAACAGAGGAGATTTGGAGAAAGAAGAAGAGAGGTCGTAGTTATAGTATTATTATTATTATTAGTAGTAGTAGTAGTAGTAGGACAGGTAGGGTAAGTACCACAGAAATATAATGATATAGCACAACCCCCAGATGGACAATGTATCTATATATATATATATATATTATTAATATTATTATATTATTACATATAAGCTATAATATATATATATATATATATATATATACAAATCCATCTGGGCATATAATAACCTGTGGACATATGCTATTCATAGTGACGCACGAGTGGTCAGCACATTTATAAGTTTTTGGAGGACATACAATCTATATATATATATATATATATATATATATATATATTAATGGTTACTAGAACAATAATAATAATAATATATATATATATATATGTATATATACTTGACTAGGGCATTGACTAGGGTTGGCGGCGACATCTCCCGACGGACACCGGTAAACTGTCTCCATTTGAATGGTTTCATTTATATATATATACATATTACTATATATATCCGTACAATCATAAGAAAGAGGAACACATTCACGATTCTCACATAGTTTCATTCCCGCGGGACAACTTGGTAATTGTGGGCAATCCTCTCGGTTAAGAACACACTCTCCCGTGAAACACTGATGAAGAGAAGAAGGACAAGGAGAAACCATCTATATATATATATGTTATATATATATATATATATATATATATATATACAATGCATGTAGCAGGATCCGTGACGCACTCCAAATTGGGACACAAATATTTATCTTTTGGACAATGAATCTATATATATATATATATATATATATATATATATATATATATATATATACCATAGAAGGACATGTATATATATTATTTGAACAGTGTTCTAAATCAGGACAAAGAAGCGGTAATTCAGGAGGACATATCTATATATATATATATATATATATATATATATATATATATATATATATATATATATATATATATATATATATATATATATATATATATATATATATATATATATATATATATATATATATATATATATATATATACATTTGTAGCAAGAGGGATTGGTGGGCATTCCTGAGGGTTTAGCGCGCAATGAATATTATCAGGGCAACGATAGTAAGCTATATATATAATTTATTATATATATATATATATTTACATGGAGGACACATAATGGGTGATGGACAATTTTCATTGGTTGTTGTACACGTGTAATCCCAACATAAATGAGGGACATCTAACGGACATTGTTGGATATAATTACATTCTTTTATTTGGCGGGAACATATATCAAGTTGGAGGGAATAAGGAGCAATTGAAGAAGAGGATACACCTATATATATATATATATATAATAAAAGAAATTTACAACTATATATATATATATAATAAAAGAGATTTACAACATTATATATATATATATATACAGGATACAAGCCCTGAATCGACACAGGAGCAGGAGGAGAAGGAAGGGAGACATACATATGAATAATCACGGAGATTTGACATATATACAGGGCATTTTAAATAATTTTCATGGGGACATGATTTGGGGCATAAATCATCATGGGATACACACTATATATATATATATATATATATATATATATATATATATATATACTTCTTGATTCACAGTACAAAGAATAGTGTTATTGGGTTGGTTAATAGGAGGGCACGTGGGTGTCACGTGAATCGATGTGAATGTATGTGTATTATATATATATGAATAAGTATTATCATTATTATTATCATTATTATTAATATTAATAATAGTACTATCAGATATAAGAGGAATAGATAGAAATAATGTATATGTATTCAGAGAAGTGAAAGAGAGAGAAATCGACGAGTTCGAAATAGAAGAAGCATTTATATAACTAATTGACTATATATAGAGAAGAATATATATATATGAAATAGTAATAGAATAAAATGTATATATATATATATATACATCATATCCTTTATTATTACTATATATAATAAACTGAATAGGAGGAATAATTGCCAAAGGGTCCAACTATATATATATATATATATATATATATATATATATATATATATATATATATATATATATACATATATATATATATAATAATTATTATAATTATACTAATAAATTGAATTGATCTGCAATTTCAAAGAATATGTTATAATAATTATATTGAAGAATAGAAGATGTAAATTCTATATATATATAAAGTGATAAATACAAGAAAACAATATTATATGTAATACAGTATATATATGCACTATATAGAATACAATGTATAAATACATATATATATACCTTGAATCTTACTAAGTAGAATAGAGGGATCAGAGAGGGATACATTAAACGGCAAATAACGGTTATTCAGAGGATTTGTAGAGAAGTATATCGATATATAATAGTCTCCTACCTCTCCTGCTAAGAATGCTCCACTATATATATATATATATAGATTAATAAATAAAAAATATATTAATAATATGAATAATACCCGTGATTATACATCTATATATATATATATACATAAAAGAGATTTTATCCTGATCATCGGGGAATAATGATAAAGAAGAAATAGTTTGTGATGGAGATATAATTATTGCCTATATATATATATATATATATATATATATATATACCTGAAGAGTATCTGTTAGAAAGAAACAATTATATATATAAGGATCATTATATGATATTTTCACGGTTATTTTATTTCCAGCTTTAGCTTCATTAGGTATATATAAAGAGAAATAATCAAGGGAATAATTAACATGATGAAGAAGTGTTTGAAATGAATTCACTTTTCTTCCATTTAAATAAAGGAATTCGGTAATAAAAGAGCCAATAGAAAGATAAGGAAATCGTATGCTATCTTGTACGGTGTTTTGGAATATATATACGAAGTCAATAGAATCAACATCATTTCCACGGGGATCGGATAGATTTGTAGATATATAATATCCAGTATTTGATTGTAACGCATCAATGATTGGTGGAACACGAATTGTGTACCGTGCATAACGGTCAATTGCAACAGATAATGCTGTCTATATATATAAATATATTGTATAAATATTAGTAATATATATACTGATAATACTAATTCATGATTCCCATTATAAATTCGAAGAAGTGTAAAGTTTACTATATATATATATATAAGATGGAGAAAATCATGAATATACATTTATTGACAGGTATATTCATAGGATTCCCGTGATTATCTTTGAGATAGATAGTAAGTGTCATAGTATCATAGAGAGAGAGTGTATTATAATCAGAAGAAGAAGAAGAAGAAGAGGGAGAGGTCAGGTAGGAGGTACTATAGATATATATTATTAATTATTCTATATATATAAATAAATGATTATTTATTTATATATTATTATAAATGATTATTATAAATGATTATTATATATATATATATACAGTGAATTATATAGATTAGGAAGTATATAGAAATAGAAGCTATTGGCATAGCCTCTTATCGATACAAGCAAATATGCAGGATATACTATATATATATATATATATCATAGTCAATTATAGTATAATAGAAACGTATAATTATATACTATTAATATAAATAATACACATATAATAGGCTAACATAATAATAATAATAATAATAATAATAATAATAATAATAATAATAATAATAATAATAATAATAATAATAATAATAATAATAATAATAATAATAATATATATATATATATATATATATATATATATATATATATATACATCTTGATTCATGAGTTGCAGTGAATATTAATGAATACTGACATTTATCATCTTTTCGTATTATATCAGGGAATAATATTTCAGATCCTTGGAACACAGATGACGAAATTGTACTACGTACAAGATCTAAATCGTAAACACATGTTTTTGTTATTGACTGATATACTGTAAATGAAATATGTATCTCTTCATCTATATATATATATATAGTATTATTGGTAATATTATAATAATAATTATTATTAATATTATATTATATATATATACCAGTATAGAAAGTAGAATTCTTATAATCATCAAGAAACAGTAAAGAAGTTCTATCTATAGAAGATAAGCCTGTGTGTACTATATATGTATAAGCATAAGGAGAGGACAAGGAGGAGATTGTTATATATAAAGAAGAAGAAGGAGTCATGAGGATAAGCAGAAGATATCGACCAGATCCTATATATATATAT